>CAKOAT010228488.1:16828-41064 GCA_932364175.1 Eruca vesicaria subsp. sativa | reverse complement strand
TAACAGTTGTCGATTCTTATTCAATAAAAGCTTTCTTACGATTTCTTATCTCTTTATTCTTGTTGTTCATCCATATTCCTTTAAACTCGTTTGTTTTAGTGATTTCCGCAGAGATCCAGGACCTCGGGAAAATTAGGGTTTCGCCCTAAGTTTCCATATTTGACGGAAAATCGACAGTGTGGATTTCGGTTCCCACAATAAACAATACGCAGCGTCTTTCTTAACACTATACTCTAACCAGTTTTAATACTGATCAAACCAAGCAGGATTAAATCCTCTCATTGCACCTGATATCATTTTCTGTTTAAAAATATGACCACGAGGTTGGCAATGACCTCTAATCAAATATCTACGAATTATCTCATCTCTTTGATTTGAAGAGTATTCGGATATTTTTTCCGATCAGCAGGATCCCATGGTAAATCATCTAAATCACAAGATGGAGAGGGCTCTTTTCTTTTTAAATTCAGAACATTTTCCATTGATTATGCTGAAAATATAAAATATATCATTAAAAATATTTAATATACATAGAAACTGCCGACAAAAAAATATACATAGAAACAAAAAAAACTACAACTAACTATTATTTTTTGTGTAGACTAAAGAACAAAAAGAAGTGCAGTTGAGTTTGTTAAAAGTTAACAATTATGTAAGACTAAATTGTTATAACATACATATATAATTGATATCCCCTATATATTAATCCTGAAGCATTCATAAATGCACAACCTTGGAGAGTATGCTTACGTGTCAAGCTCACAGAGCTTCTCGGCCTTAATTTTTTAATGGACCAACTTTACTAGGAATGAAATAATGTAACATTTAATTTCTTGCATTTAGGACTATAATATAGACCTTTTTAAGGGACCAACTCTGCTAGGTATAAAACAATACATTTTCTTTCCTTAAATAAAAGTTACGGAATTACCTAATATGATTAATATATATATGTAATTAATGATTATGAATAATACATATTTTTGTGTCTTCTCTCCTTTTTGTTTAATTTTAAATTAAACAATCCAATTAAATATATAATAAAAAAATCAAAATTTTTCTTATAGGTTATATTTTTAATTTTTTAAAACGGCCATAAATAACTAAAAATAGTAAAATCCCTCATTGAAAATTTTATGATCAATGGTTTAACTTTGTTTTTTTTTCCAAACAAGATACAAATTATCATAAATTGTACGAATATGAAGTATCATTAGTAGATATTCATATTATAAGTATGTTAATTTAAAAATTTCAGTGAAAAGGTTTGAGGTTAGTAGATACAAATTATAGTATTCGAAAGATTTTTGTAGTTTGTTTTATTTGCTTTTTTTAATATCTTTTAGTTTTTTTTAGATAATTTAACTAATTTTAAATTAGATTTATTAATAGTTTAAATATTATGAATTTTGTCAACTTTTAATGTTTAAAAAATATTTTTTGGGATGATTTCAGATATTGGTTACAGTCCAATCCAAACTGAATGAGAAGAAGATCAAATCGAATCCAAACCGATAATTAGTAAAATTCAAATAGGATTTATGAGAATAATACCAAAATCTGAAAATACGTCTCAATCAAACCAAAACCGACAAAGTCTCAAACGTCCATATCTATGATGATTTAAGATACCAACATTTGTATTCATCATTTTATAATCGATCAATAATGCAGTATTGCAAAATGTTAAAAACCATTTAATAAATAAATATTAGTATAAAAATTTCATTCCGCGCATGCGCGCGGCTTATCATCTAGTAAAGTTAGTAAGAGACAATAACATAAAAGCTTAATTGTAAAATCTGAACTTTCATATAATATTGCACGATGGCTTTGGAGAAGAGAAGAGAATGAGGCTGAAAAGATAATAAAAAATCTATTCTAGAAACAGAGAAAAAAATTAGGTTAAAAGTGTTTAGCAAACAATTTTTTTTTAAATTTCCTTGTTCTAATTGTTAGATCCATCGCCAAATATGTTGGGCTTTCAGTCTGTGGGTTCAAATATATTTTTGATGAAGAGAGACATTTCAAGAGAATCTGTCCAAAGAGAAGCAATAAGAAGGGAAAGACGAGGGCTGTAGAGTCTGGTGAATCGTCTGCAGTAACTGGAGTTAGATTTGTTGAGTCTTTAGTTGTTATTGAAACAAATATGGTAACAACTGTCATCAGTATCTCATGCCTTTTACTAAGAAAAACTGGCCTTCTGAAGTTTTCAGAGTGATAGTACCAATAACGTCCACTGATGACATACTATTGTTTGTCATTCTTACTGTTCCTCCCGATGACTTCAGTTTTCGAGAAACTTGCTATCTTTTGAAAGTAATGGCTGCAATTTTGTGTGTGAGAATGGAGTGTTACGTGTGAAGAAAGGTTGCATGACTGTTAATTCTTAAGGCCAAGACAGAAGGAAACTTGTATTACCTACAAGGGAAAGGTTATTATGGTGAAGTAAATGCAGTGAGTGCTCAAGATGAGTCTGATCTATGGCACAGCAGGCTAGGACACATTAGTCAGAAGGGATTGGATACGTTGGTGGAAAATGATATCTTGAAAAGTCTAAGATATCAAACATCAAGTTCTGTGAGAGTTGTATTCTTGGGAAAGCTCACAGAGAAAGTTTCAACACTGATAAACATACTAGTGAATCTTGTCTGGATTACATACATGCAGATCTTTGGGGATCACTACCATTCTTGAATCTCTTGGAAAGTATCACTACTTATTGAGTCTGATAGATGATTACTCGAGAAAGGTTTGGGTGTTCTTCTTAAAAACAAAAGATCAAGAACTTGAGAAGTTCGTAGAATGAAAGGTGTTGCGCGAGAATCAAACCGGCATGAAGGTTAAGAAGTTAAGACCTGATAATGGTTTGGAGTTCTGCAACAAAGAGTTTGATGATTTCTGTACAAGTAGTGGAATCGGGAGGCATAAAACAATTTCTTATATACCCCATAACAGAATGGTGTTGTTGAGAGGATGAACAGAACAATACTGGAGAGAGTTAGAAGCATCCTAAATGAAAGTGGTTTGCCTAAAGTGTTTTGGGCTGAAGCTGTAACACTGCTGTGTATGTGATAAACAGATCACCATCCTCTGCCATTGATGAGAAAGTTCCAGAAGAGCTCTGGACTAAAAATATTCCGAAGTTAGATCATCTTAGAAAGTTTGGTTGTGTCTGTTACTATCATACTGATGATGGAAAGCTGCAACCAAGTGCTAAGCAAAGTATCTTTATTGGTTATCCTGGAGAAGTAAAAGGTTACAAAGTGTGGTCCCTTGATGATAAGTGAGCTGTGGTTAGCTGAAACGTGACCTTTAAGGAAGAAGAAAACTATAAAGATTTGGTGATAGCTCCGGATAAAAATAAAGAGAAGAATACTGCTTTTCTAGATGTGATTCTATCTGAAGGAGAACCAGTTGCTGGTTCAGGTGGAGAGAGTTCAACTGAGACACAAGCAGAGGAAGAAACTGCATAAGAAAATGAAATAATCTCATTTAATCATGATCATGATACATATCAACTTGCTAGAGATAGGATGAGGAGAGAAGCCAAGATTCCTAAGCATCACGAAGTTTATGTGTATATGGCGATGTATGTATCAGAGGATGGTTATTGTGTTGAACCAAGTGACTATAATTCTGCCATGAAAGATCCACATAAGAAGAAATGGATCATGACCTCCGATGAAGAAATAGAGTCATTGCAGAAGAATCATACATGGGATCTAGTAAAGAAACCAAAAGGGAGGAAAGTAATTGGTTGTAAGTGGATATACAAACGAAAAACTGGTATCTATGGAGTAGAAGAACCTAGACACAAGTCTCTGTAAGTGGAAAAAGGTTACTCTCAGAAAAAAGGTGTAGATTACAATGAAATCTTTTCACAAATTGTCAAGCATGTTTCAATAAGATACTTGATGTCTGTTGTGGTCAATGAGGACTTGGAACTTGAACAACTGGATGTGAAAATCGTTTTTCTACACGGTGATCTTGAAGAAGAGATTTATACCTGAAGGGTATGAAGTTAAAGGGAAGGAGGATTGGGTTTGTTTGTTAAAAGAAATCGTTGTATGGATTGAAGCAAAGTCCAAGACAGTGGAATCAAAAGTTTGATAAGTTCATGAAGGAATTTGGTTTCTTAAGGAGCTGTCATGATCAGCATGTGTATATCAAGCGCACTAATGAAGGAAACATATACTTTCTATTATACATTGATGACATGTTAATAGCGTGCAAGGATATGAAGCAGATCAGGAAACTGAAGGATCAGTTGAGTTCACGGTTTGAAATGAAGGATCTTGGAGGAGCGAGAAAGATCTTAGGCATTGACATTATACGGGACAGAGTTCATGGTACTCTGAAATTGTCTCAGGCTTATTACATGAAGAAGGTTCTCAAAACCTATAACATGGACAATGCCAAGCCTGTTAACACTCCCACTGGAAGTCATTTCAAACTGAAAGCTGCAACAGAAAATGATCTTAAGGCTGATGAGGGATTGTAATGCTGTTGGAAGCCTCATGTATGGGATGATAGGAACAAGATCTGATCTTGTCTATGCAGTTGCTTTGGTGAGCCCGTTTATGAGTAATCCCTTGAAAGAACATTGGGAAGCTGTCAAATGGATTCTGAGATATGTCAAAGGAAGTGTTGAGATGTGTTTGACGTTCAAGAAGGGTTCTGAGTTCAAAGTTTATGGTTTCGGTGACTCAGATTATGCTGGTGATTTGGATAAGAGAAGATCCATTTCAGGCTACACGCTTGTATCAGGAGGTGGTACTATAAGTTGGAAGTCAACATTGCAGAGAGTTTTGGCTTTATCACAACAGAAGCTGAGTTCTTGTCCATGGCAGAAGCTGCAAAAGAAGCGATTTGGATGAAAGGTTTCAGTGCAGAGTTTGGCTACAAACAGAAGTATGTTGAGTTGTTCTGTGATTCATAGAGTGCTTTGGCATTGACGAAGAACAATGTTCATCATGAAAAACAAAACATATGGCTACGAAGCTGAGTTCCTTGAGAGAAAATGTTGAAAATGGATGGTTGCAGGTTTTGAAAGTTCATAAAAGTAAGAATCTTGCAGACGTGTTCACCAAGGTATTCCCAGTATGTAGGTGTAAAAACCTGTTAAACCTACTTGGAGTCTTTTCGTAAAAAGCAGAGGAAATCGAGGATGAAGTTTGCTAAGGTCAGCATGGTCATCTTACAACCAAAGTGGAGTTTGTTGAAGTTTGTTGGAATACTCCATCAAAAGGAGAAGGTTCCGGTTTGGGATCGAGTTGGAAGAAAATTGATTTCGTTTCGGTTTAGATACCGGTTTTGTTTAACTGTAAAATGCTGTCGTATTTCTCATCTTCTTTCTTTCGTGTTTGTTACGCGGGTCCACTTTCAGAGAGGCCGTTACAGGTTGTTATCTCTGTTAAGTGTGACAATTTGTAATTGGTGTGTGGGTGAGGTGAGAGTCTCTGGGAAACAAGATGAGAGAGAAAAGCGATAGAGTGAGAGAAAACTAGAGAGAGAGAGAGTCATGGGTCTACGAGTGGTGAGTGATCTTTTTCGGGGTTTTGCGGTAAGAGATATGGCGGCAGAGAGTCACTGAATTTAGTGAATTCCGAGGAAACCCTTGGTCAAACGTAGGATTGCGGTTTTGTATCCGAACTGGATAACATCTCGTCGTGTTCTTAATTTCTATTGTTTTCGATTTCACAAACAATCTAAAACAAATCTCTCAATGATCGAATCAAATAACATACGAATTCTCTACAAATGATACCATAGCATAACAGTGGGAAACACCCCTTCTTTTGTCCGCTTCACCTTTCAAACCCAGTCACAACACACCGATCATCATCTTGCCACCTTCTCTCACATAACTTCAATCGTTCTGCCTTACTTACCCAACTTAACAAAACGTTCACACAAACCGTTTGGTAATTTTTGAATTTCTTCCAAATCATTCAAATCTATCAACGATCTTCCCTTTGAGTCGAACCACTTAGGCAGTCCGGATCTTACTATGCACTAGTTATCTACCAGACAATGAATAAATCCACCCCAACTCAAATCCAACTCCTGCTCAACCACATCCCATCTATTTTCATCAACCATACTTTTATCAGCCCCAAACACGTCTTTTTTTCTAAGGCTAAACTTTTTAATAGGTTATTCTTGCTGACTATTTCCGCTCTAGGGCTTGCTCTCATATTTGGGTTCTAAGATCTAAAACCTCGATTAACAGATATAGGTACACATTTAATATTAAATGTATTAGCAATCGCCAATCACGTAGAAATTAGAACCAAGTGCAATGCAAGACCACACAACCAAGGGAGAAATTGTATGTTTTAAATGGAATCATAAGATTATCACTAGACTTCCTTTCAACGATTTTATATGGCCTAAAACAGGGAGTGAACGATTTTGAGGTATGCTGCAAATTAGTCTTCTTCATAGTTAGGGTCGTCTCAAATATATAGCCCCTGAAAAAAGAAATTGACACAACATATGGAAAAAGACTAGTTTACAATATTGTTGATGCAACAAGATATGAACTAACATTTTATTTTATCGAAAACTAACACTAAAAAGCATACTTCATTTCAAATAGTAAACATAACTATAACGCCCTGATCTCCTACCACCCGACCGGGTGTTATGTACATGTGTCTACTCATTTCAGACCATCCAACGTGTCATGTTACCGGTCTCTTGAGTCATTGGATGCATACCGTCACTCAAATACCAACCCAACCAAATTCATATACTTCTACTTACAGTTCTGCAAACACGGATATGAAAAGGAAGGCATGAGTAAATAGGTTACTCAGTGAATCGACCAGCCTCTCCGCATGATACTCTACACTACCTAATGCGAAACGATATTTGGCTAGACACTACAATCAACCAAATGCACATACTACAACACACAACATCCTTTCCATACGTTTCTATCAACCTAGCGATCATAGAATACAATGAACTCAGTCATTGCTACAACATAGTTTCGAATCAACCCGCCACTACTCAATGACTTGACACCAATCAGTCTAGATGTAGGTCCTATGGCCGACGTCCCACCTCATGTTGGCAAATCCCAAGAGATCTTACGTGAACCACTGTTTCTCAGATTCCTAAGTGACTATTCTAGTTGCAGCTCGTTGGCCCCTTCCAGCTCTGTCTGTCACCCCGGTCCTAATAGTATTTCACAGTCACCATCTGTTCACGGTCTTATTCACTTAACTTCGTGAGGGTACCTCTTGTTAAACGATTGTTCTGCAGGTACTCATCACATCTCTTTCTAGATGCCACCCATGATCAGTGTCTCAATCAGTACATCATTGACATTAACTTATTCTTATTCTCATTCATTAACTATCCTCATTCTCATTCATCTTAATCATTCTCATTACTCATTCTCATTATCCCTAACTTTAACTTTGACACATTCATTAGACGCCACCGTTCTCGGTATCACATACAGTTCACATTACAACCATACATACATTCATGATATCAATTGTAACTTCCATTATTTTGGCCCCTTCCGGCTGCCACCCATATCCTAATAGACATATTTATGTCACAACTCGTCATGACTCAATCTTACGACACCCTTAAAATTTTCTATCCCACATTTCGCGGTCACCGTCTGTTCACGGTCTTATTCACTTAACTTTCCGTGGGTACCTCTTGTTAGGCTACTGTCCCGCGGGTACTCATCACATCTCTTTCTAGACGCCACTTGTTCTCGGTGTATCAATCAATACATCATTCACATTAACTCATTCTTATTACTCATTCTCAATACTCATTCTCATTCATTAACCTATCCCAATTCTCATTCACATTACTAATTCTCATTAGCATTCTCATTCTCATTCCCATTACTCATTCTTATTAACCCTAACTTTAACCTTGACACATTCATTAGATGCCACCATTATCAGTGTCACATACAATTCACATTACAACCATACACAAAATCAAACTAGTAATCATTCATAATCATTCATCACATCAAACACAAGGAAGTTTATTAAGTCCTCTTACATCGTGTGAATGTTCTTATGTATTGTGATTCATTCATCTAACAACCTATCTCCCATTATGAACTAGCAAGCTCACTTTCGAACTAGGACTATCAAACCCTAATTCCAACATCAACCAACATACAGGATTATGAAAAGAAGTTGGGTTTGAATTACTTAACTTAATCTAGGGTCCGATTTGTAAGGACTTTCACTTTAGGATTTGGCTTTAGAAATATGGCTGTAGAGAATTTGGTTTTAAAAGTTGTAGCTGTTATTATTTAAAGTTTAAAAGATTAATTGGCATCAAAGCTTTAGAAGCTTTGACTGTTTTAAAAATATATTTCTCATTCATTTCTAGAATATTATTTATTTTTTATCTATTTTCATTTATCAATCAAAATTTAGCAATTATATACCATGATTTTGACCCATTTTTAGTCATGGTATATTGGTGTTTTTACTACTATTTATTATACTATAGAAGCTTTTAATCATAATTTATGAGTTCATGAGTATTTTGGAAGAAGGTGATGTTTTTGGAGCATTTTAGAGAAGATTGGAAGAAGCGTTCGATTTGGATATGACTACGAGGTCGACACAGAGCGACTCGAGTCGATCGACATGCACCTTGCATGATCGATCGATTACCAAGACACAAAAGCCAATTCACGAGACAAGTTGACTTGAAGCCCAATCATCACCAAATGACAATTTTACCCCTGGCGAGTTGTAAACTAAGTTTATTTACCTGCCAAAGTGTTAGAGTCAGAAGAGAGAGTTTTTTGTATTCTTTTCACAGAAAAGTTTTAGGGTTTATAGTTTGGAGAGAAGATCATCAGAGAGATTTGTGATTGGAACTCCAGTGTTTTTTACCTAGTTATATATAATATGAAGTTTTATTTACCTACTTAGCTATGTCTGAATAGTTTACTTGTTAGATTTAGGGTTTAAATAGGTTAGAGGGATTAGCCCCAACTATAGGATTGCTAGTTGTGGTACTCATTAATAAGATGTTCTTAACGCTCATGGTTCTAGAGTAGCTAGCTAGAAACATTGAATCTTGGATTACTTAGGTTGGATTATAGACATTTAAGCAATTCTGATAATCATGAACATATCCCTATTAAGCTAGGATTGCTAGAAATACAACGACAGTTTGATCTAGAAGTTTTTAGTGAGTTTATGTTAACTTGCGTGTATTGCTTGACCAGACTCATCGATCGATATTCCGATAGGAAATTGATTGATGATGAGTTTAGTGTATTGACCGATGTTCCTACTCAATAATCGCTCGACACTGTCAAGTACGACCATCCTGTCATTAGACTTATTTATTCAAATGATAGTTTAATGAATTTGTTAATTACGATGGTTAATGCTATATAGTACCTTGCAAGCAATTGAATAGCTCCAATAGGATTATAATCCCAATACATGAATAAAAACTCTAAGTCTAGCGCTTTTTCCATTTTAGTTTCAATAGTCTTTATTTCATTTTCGATTAAGTAATTCTCCTGCTTAATTGGAATATTTCATTTTTATTTGTTTACTGCGTTTACTATTTATATTCGCCTAGATTATTGATTAACTAGATTTATTAGGTTCCCTAACTCCTTGTGGATTCGATACCTTGAGTACTGCAATAGATCTCTTATTTGGGAGAGTAAGTTGCTCCTTAGGATTGACATTTGAGCAGACATCAAGCAAAAATTATTTTTTATTTATTTATATTCAAACCAACAAATTTATTTTATTATTTTAAATATAATTACAATTTATTAAATAAAAATAGTAAATTTTATTATAATGAAAAATCTTCTTAAAATAATATTTAATTTTGTTTAATTTTTTCTTGTTTTGAATAATTAACTTTATAATAATTTCTAGCTTTAATAAAATAATGTCTAATTATAGTAGGTTGTGACTTTTTCTTGATGTTAAAAATCTAACTACTTAATAATAATTAATTTATTAATCATTATACTTATTATTTGTTTTATTTTTGTTGAAATGAACAAAACAAAAAAAAATAATAGCTATCCACGTTTTAAAAAAAATTGAAGAAAAGAGATTTCAAAACCTTAAAAGTGGCTGTTGAAAAAAATGAACAAAAAACACTTTTTTGGAACAAAAAAACACTTTTTTGGAACAAAAAACAGTTTTTTTCAAAAGTGACTTTAAGACTTTACAAATTTTTAAAACCCAAAAAAACTATTGGCAATTTTTTTGTCTTTCATGGCTTTACACAACCAAAAACCTCAACAATTTAAGTACCAATCGGACCCTAGATTTGAAGATAGATATAGAAATCTAGATCTGGAAAACAAGGATATGGAGCGACGAAATCCAAGAGCTCCAACAACACCACTCCGCCACCACCACCACTCACAATTTATGGCTTTATCTCGCAAGAAGGAGAGAAAGAGAGACGACGAGGAGAGGGAGAGGAAGAATAGAAACGTGAGAGAGAGGAAGAGAGAATGGAGAAGGAGACTGACTATTTATAAGAAAAAGGAATGGAACCCTAGAGTTTTCCTAATGGACCATAGACAGGTCATTGCCTTTAGAAAAAATTTGGGTCTAGTTTTTAGATGTTACAAGAATCATAAAAAACAAAGATTGTTAACTATTAGATGAAGAATGAGAATATAACTATGTTGATATATTTCCTTTGTTATATTTAGGGTGCTACTTAAAGAGAGAGATGATGTTATATATATTTTGTGTCTCATTAAACTATGAGAGAGAAATGCAAATTGTAAGAGAAAAAGATAAATGACTTAGCTTTCTTTTATTGTACAGATTCATATCTATAAAGGAGTTGAGTCGACGACAACAAAAATGGCAAAATGTCATGCATATATTTTTGTTTTAATATATGTGGATAATCATATAATACTCATCTTGTTTCAAAAAGATATTTTGTGTCTCATGAAACTATGAGAGAGAACTGCAAATTGTAAGAGAAAAAGGTAAATGACTTACCTTTCTTTTATTGTACAGATTCATATCTATAAAGGAGATGAGTCGACGACAACAAAAATGGCAAAAGGTCATGCATAGATTTATCTTTTAATATATGTGGATAATCATATAATACTCATCTTGTTTGAATACTCCCCTTTGATTATCCATTTTTATTACATATTGTTTCATTGAAAACCTAGTCATGGATAATTACATTGGGATAAAAACCATGATGATACAAAAATTGTACAGTGACCTAAGACCATGTGCAACCATGTACCCGTGTAAAAATCCTTATAGCTTTTTTTTTTCTTTTTTTTATTATTAATTTCTTTTCAGTTAAAAAAAAAGATAATCAATGGTGAACCGCCACGTAACAGCAGGGCCCACAAACAGTGACGTTACTCTCCATGAATTGATCCTTAAATAAGGATATGAAGAGGTTAATCCTTAGAGAATTGGGGACCCATCAAATTTTTTACTATTTTCTTACCTAGGTTTTGGAGCTAAAAGCCTCCATTGCACTTGCCCTAATCTCCCTCTGAGAATATTGGACACAGTTTTTTCTTCATAGGTCACACAAACGCCATATTTCAATACCATATACGTGTTTGCGGAATATTGTAATGGCAAGAACCTTTGTAAACAAGTCAGCCGGATTGTCGCATGACCGTCATACTCAATATCCACTTCTTGATTTTTTTCTCTAATTCTCGTATATACTAGAAAAATCTTGGATGTATGCGCTTTGTTCTATTGCTATTGATATAACTTTCTTTGAGTTGAGAGACCATGCAAAATTGTCTTCAATATTTTCGTCGGTTATTTTTTTCTTAACTATTCCGCTTGATTCTTGTACGTGATGACTCATTGACCTAAGCCATACACATTCTCGACATGTTTTGTGACGGTCAATAGTTTCTTCATTATTCAAAGAAGTTGCAGCCATAGTTTTCTTCTTGGAATGCCATGAGATGTAGTTACATCAGAAGTATAAACGTATCTGGTTTGCGATCGGGTTTTATGAGGATTTAATAAGTATCTTGCATATGCAAAACCAACTATACCAAACTGGAGTTTTCTAGGATAATTCATTCATAAATCCACTATATATTAAAGATAATAAAATATGTGCTTTATACTGTTCCAATACCTGTGAGTAAGAGAAGAGCTATATCTTTCAAGTAAGTTAGTAGCAAAAAAAATATGAGATCTAGTATAATTTGTAAGATATAAAAGCCCACCAGTAGCACTTATATTAGATACTTCAGGACCTACTATTTCCTCTAGTTTTTGTTCTTAATGTTTTCTTCATTTTCAATCTTTCAGAGATTTTCATATATATATATATATATATATATATATACATTATATATATATATATATATATATATACATTATATATATATATACATTATTATCTAATGATCCATATAAATACGATGTCACAATGTCCATGAGATGCATTTTTAAGTTTTTTAGATACCGTTAGGCTCATCAAAAATCGGAACATAATTGCATCCATTACTGGGAAATACGTGTTACCTCAAAATCAATCTTCGGTCTCTGAGAAACAATTTGGCCAAAGAGTTTGACTTTTTTTTTCTTTTTTTGTAACACACGAGTTTGGCTTCATATCGTGTTACCTCATTCTTCTCATTTACCTTTCTCACAAACACCTATTTGTACCCAACTAAATTTGTATTCTTAGTCGCTATAATTATAGGTCCAAAGACACTTTTTTATTCAGGGACAGTAATTCAGTTTGTCTGACCATTTTCCACATCACACAATAATGTCTTTTCTGGCATTCCAAAATGGACCTTAGATCTGGATCATCATGACCGAGTTATAAGTTTTTCTTGGAAACATGCATTACATTTAAACTCGTCCATTTACAAAAAAATAAAAATAAAAAATCACTTTTCAAGAGATGACTATTTGAATGAAATCTTCTTCGTTATCATCTTTCAAGACCATGAATAATGGTTTCGACCATGTCCACATTCTTTTCCTCCCCAATTATTTTAATTGGATGATGTAATATCCACTTTAGGGAATGAAGCAGATCAAATGAGACGGGAATGATAGTTTAACATCATAAGTTGATTATTCTGCTCAGCTACAAGAAGGACTTGCATCAACTCCAAGTAACGGGTATATCTATTCGCTTGGTACTATTGTTACATGATTACATTTCTAGGATGGAACATGGAGAAATTTTTCTCAATCATATTATAAATTTTTTTTTCAAATAACATCATTCTTGATGTTCCAAACATCGCATAGTTATATTCATTAACACTTGTATACTCCTGAAAACGGAGATGTATCCACTCGTGTTTGGTTTACGGTAAGATTACATATTTCTGGTAATCCAAGAGATGAGGTAATTCGTAGATATTTGATTAGAGGTCCTTGCCAACCTCGTGGTCATATTTTTAAACAGAAAATGATATCAGGTGCAATGAGACGATTTAATCCTGCTTTGTTTGATCAGTATAAAAACTGGTTAGAGTATCGTGTTAAGAAAGACACTGCGTATTGTCTATGTTGTTACTTGTTTAGACATGTTAATGGAAAAGGTGTAAAAACTGATGCATGGACTAACAAAGATTTTTCTAGCTGTAATAAATTTATTAGGATTGCAGAGCATGTGGGGCAAATTAATAGTTTTCATAATAATGCAGTTATGAAATGTGAAAACGTGATGAGACAAGGTCAGTCTATTAAGCATGGTTTGCATAAGCAGGATGATATTACCAAGAATGAATATCGAATTCGGTTAAATGCTTCAATTGATGTTTCCAGATATTTGTCGCGACAAGGTCTTCCTTTTCGTGGTCACGATGAGTCAGAAACATCTGCGAATAAAGGAAACTTTATGGAGCTTCTGAAATACACTGCTGGAAAAAATGAAGCTGTGAGTAAGGTTGTCTTACAAAATGCTCCAGGAAATAATCAGATGGTGTCTTCGAAGATTCATAAAGATATTGTCACTGCTTTGCAGAAGAGGTAATCAAATCTATTATTGCAGAAATTGATCATGACGTTTTTGGTTTGCTAGTTGATGAATTTGTTGATGTTTCCGATAAAGAACAAATGACAGTAGTATTTCGGTTTGCTGATAAAAGTGGGATTGTCAAAGAAAGATTCATTAGCATTATACATGTAGCTGAGACATCTTCAGTAATCTGAAATCTGCTATTGATTCTTTGTTTGCTAATCTTGGGATGAGCATAAAAAAGTTGAGAGGACAAGGTTATGATGGCGCAAGTAATATGAAAGGTGAGTACAATGGACTAAGGTCACTGATTTTACGGGAAAACACCTCAGCGTATTATGTACATTTTTTTGCTCATCAACTTCAACTGATTATTGTGACTGTTGCGAAAAAACATTTTGAGGTTGGTGGATTCTTTGATATGGTTTCTCTATTGTCGAATGTGGTTTGAGCTTCATGTAAGAGAAAGTATAAGATTCGAGAAGATAACAGAAAAATGAATGAAGAAGATATTCTTGATGGTAAAATCATCACAGAAAAATGGTTGAATCAAGAGGTTGCTATTCAGAGACTAGGACAAACACGTTGGGGTTCTCATTACAAAACTTTGTTACGTTTGATTGAGTTATTTTCTCCCATCATCAATGTGCTTAAACATATTCAGAATGAGGGTTTGGAAGACTCAAAAAAAATGACAAGCATATGGTTTTCTTGTATACATCCAGGATTTTGATTTTGTGTTTTATCTGCAAATGATGGTTCACCTTTTAGGACTTACAGATATCTTATCCAAAGCTTTGCAAGAAAGGGATCAAGACATTTTGAATGATGTGTCATTTATGAAATCAACAAAGAGACAACTCCAGAATTTTAGAGATAATGGGTGGCATTCTTTGATGGATAAGGTGTTTTCTTTTTGTGAGAAGTATGAAATTCAGAAGGTTGATATGGAAGATGAATTTATTCACCCAAAGACAAAAAAACAGGAATACAAAACATGCATCACTACAAGGTCAATTGTTTATATGCTGTTTTGGATTTGCAACTTCAAGAATTTAATGATCGTTTTACTGAAGTAAACACCAAGTTGCTTATCTCATGTTGGTTCATTTTCTGAGTTTGACCATTCAAAGTTGATGAATTTAGCCAAGTTCTATCCTTACGACTTTAGTTCTACAGAGTGTATTTCTCTTGAGCAGCAGTTGTCTATATGTATTGACAATGTTCGACATGAAAGATTCAGTCATTTGAAGAGTCTAAGAGACCTTGCTCGTATGTTGGTGGATACTCGGAAACATGTATAACCTCCTTTGGTTTATAGGCTTTTGAAGTCGGTTTTGATTTTGTCAGTAGCAATTGCAACTATTGAAAGATGTTTTTCAGCAATGAAGATTGTGAAGACAAATCGACGAAATCGGATTGGCGATGAGTTTCTTAATGATTGTTTAGTTTGTTATATTGAGAGAGATGTATTTGAGACTGTTACTAATGAAAAAGCGATGAAGAAATTTCAAGATATGAAAGATCGTAGGATGCTTTTGTAGAATGGATTTTTAAAATTTATGAGATATTTTTTTATTGATTTTTGGTTTGGTTTGAACCTACAAAAAAAAATTATGGGTTCGCCCCTGGGTATGGCAACGGGAACAGCTTGGGTATGGTGGAGAAGATAAAAGATTTGGATGCGTTTCTTGCCTATCCATGGCGTCGGGTATCGTTTAATTTACTTATTAGCAGTATAAAAGAGAGAAACGAAGTGTCTCTATCCCAAAACACCATAGCTCTAAAGGGATTTGTTCTAACTTTACAACTTGTAATGATTGAAGCTGTGCCTGCTCTAATGGAAGTAGTTCATGAAGGAGGTTTGTTTGGATCTGAGAGCGATTTTTCAGATGATGAAGAACTTGGAGATGGTGAAAGAAGAGGGAAGCGAAGTATTAGTCATGGCCATGCTCGTGAGAAAGACATTGCTGGAAAGGTAAAGTGGTATGAAATTATTGTATCGTTATCATATTTTGGTTATAGACAAATTAGAGTTTGTTTCAATTGAAACTGCAGGCATGTGTTATGTCAATTATTTCTGATGTCAATGAGGATATCAATTGCGAAGAACGGTTTGGTTGGTCCGATGAAGAAGAAGATGAGGGTGTGGAGAATCTAGTTAAATTAATTGAAGAAGTTTTTCCATTCAATCATACAACGTTTACTAGGGGAGCTTCAAAAACCGATGTTGTTAGAATGCGGAAAGAAACAATAAGTGAAGAAGAGGTCAGAAAAACAACAAAACAGAAATCGAACCAAAGTACCTGCGATGTGGCTGGCACAGAATCTATTGCGTCTTTGTTAAGTGTCGTTTATCAAGAGATTTTACTCGTATGTCGGGAGATTTGAAGACTCTATCAGACGAGGTTAAGCGTCTATCAGGAGATATTTCCAATGTTTGCAACAGATAT
This sequence comes from Eruca vesicaria subsp. sativa, assembly GCA_932364175.1. Classification (NCBI taxonomy): domain Eukaryota; kingdom Viridiplantae; phylum Streptophyta; class Magnoliopsida; order Brassicales; family Brassicaceae; genus Eruca; species Eruca vesicaria. The sequence continues at coordinate 24,613 of CAKOAT010228488.1, read as the reverse complement.
GAAGTTATTTGGGGATGCATATTCTACTTTACAAACCACTGTTCTTTCCAATATACAAGATATGTTGGAGACATTTAAAGAGGACTTTCTGAAAAGTATATCAAATCCGGTTAATCCATCCCCTGTCATGACTATGGAAGATGTCCCAGAGCATGTAGTCTTTAACTCTTATAACCAAACATTAGGGGCTTCTAAGAGTGCAGATGGTCCATCTGAAAATATATTTTCCCATATGGGTCATGGCATTGAAGCACCAACTGCAGCTAATGATGTAATTTTCTCTGCCTTCTATACACGCAATTGGAGTTATTGATTGGGAAATCATTTGCAGGTCCAGATATGTACAGAGGTGTCGAACCACGACGACAGAGTTGCTACAGATTGTCCAGTTGATTCTGATAAGATTATAGAGAGTGCAATGCGTTTCGCAGACAAAACTGGCACTTCAGTTTCCAAGGTTTGGTGTCTATAATATAGTAAACGAAATTTTCTAAAGTTAAAAGTGTAAGAGAATAATTAGGTATTATGTGCAGAGTGTGGAAGGTGGTGGACTGTTTGAAAATGAAGACTTTATTTCGCAAGGCTTGATTGAGGAAGAGTTGGACAACAGAAATAGAGGATCTGATGTTGTAATTGATGAAGCTGTTGAGGTAGGTTTGACCAGAAAAAGCAAGCGTTAAAAGGTAGTTCCAAAAGCATTAGTGGGTGAGTATGAATGTGACAAGAAAATTCTCAGTAGAGCTTGGGAAGGACATGTTTCTCGCTTTCGTTCTGGTGATCACATTGAAGAAGCTGCGAAATATTGCAAAGTCATTGAGATGCTGAAAATCCCATTGTAAGTTTGTTGATACCGGACGTTAGACAAGTCTTTACCTGTTTAACCCGTAATGCAACGTAGTTACCAACGCTTGTTATGGTTTTCTGTCAGTTCCTTCAACGTCAACAACGTTAAGATTGAGAGAAAAGATTTGGCTCTACTGGTGGAGAAGTCATCACATCTACCACCCAAGGTTTGTTTTCTATATTTATCATCTTAGTTCTTGATATGATATGAGGTGGATGATATGAGACTTTATTTTGGGTTTTTCGTAGATTCTTGATGTTCTTATTCAACATATTCGATCTGTATATGACTCTTCCTCGGATCAGATTTGAACAAATCAGGCCGTTTTTCTGGACATCAAGTTTATATCTCAGTTGTCGAAGAGTTATGGTAGGTTCTCAAAGGTGGGTAAAAAGGAGAGTTTTAAGTTCCATGCTGCACTGTTAGAAAGTTTTAATGCAGGTAGCCTTACCATCGACACTGCATCGAGATCCCATTTAATTTCGATAAGACACATTGGGTTGGTGTCTGCATTGATCCCACAAGTTCCCAGCTTCAAGTTTTGGACTGCAACATCTCTAAAAACAGCGATTTGAATGATGTGTAAAGAGTTGGGCCATATAGCTGCAATGTTTCCATATTTTCTCAGACAAGCTGGGAAACTTATTTGCTTGCGAGATTTGAAGGCTCCATTGAGAGACCACGTATCGTTCCGCAGAGCCAAAATCAGTTCTACTCGGGGGTCTCCTTATTCAAGCTCATGCTTTTGGTGGTGTTGAACTCTGCAAATGCATAACCTCCACCATTGTTGATTCAGAGATTGAACGCCTCGCAGTCAGCATCGTTGAGTATAATCATGCAATCATGTGAACTTCTTTCTACTTTCTCACTTTTTCATTATCTTCTGGATGTAAGGACATATGAGTTTGTTGTTATTTTCTTGTTGTAAACCTTATGTTTTATTAACATTTAAGACTCAGTTATGTGTTTCATATTTTGTTGTTGCATTGTCTTTTTAGCCGGCCAATTATTTGATGACTCATTTAGCCCACTATACTTTACCAAAGTTTATATTCTCAAATGATGTTTGGTTTAATGGGCTAGAATACAAAACATTTGATGGGCCTAAAGACGAGTCTACTGTCGTTTTCTTCATACATCTGCTTCCTTTCTTCTTCACCAATAAAATAAGGGATTGAGATACAGTTCAAGTTAGAAATTCGCGTACAATACCAAAACCCAGGAGAGCTATGTCTCTGTCAGGAATTCCAAGCTCGTGCTTAAACTCTGGTATGTGTATGACAATATGATGACCTTTTTATTATTCGCAGTGCCTCACCTAATAACTGCGGGTTTAGGTGGAGGAAGTTGCAAACGCCGTCGTGTACGTCGGGATAGGAGTTTTCCTAAATATTGCAGGTGTGGGGCTGAGGCGGTTATAAAGACGTCCGGAGCGGTTAAGAACCCTGCAAGGCTCTTCCATTGTTGTCCTTATGGATTGGAAGAGGTCAAATTAGATATGTTTTTTAGGGTTTGTGGCCATGGGTTTTTCTTTAAGCTTCAATGGACAACATGGTGTGGTTCTACTGTGCAAGACAAATCCCATCTATTTACATGGCCCGATGAATGTATGGTGGAAGAGATTGAAGATTTAAAGGATCTCGTCAGAGATGTCAAAGGGGAGATATCTGTTTTGTGGGGTGAAATTGTTGGTTTGGAGAAAGAGCTCGAACGGTCTAAGCTAAAGATTCAATCGGAGATAAATAGGAATGGTTGTTGTGTTCTTATGTAAGATTTCCGATTAATTTCCCGGTCATTTTGTCTTGTTCGATTATCTTTTCAGTTTGTTTTTGTTTTTGTATAATGTTGTGTGGTCCTACGTGTATGAAAATTTCACAGGCAAATTATCTACATACACATCTATATATTTTATTGGTCGTATAAGAACTGATTGTAGACAAATTTACTGTGCCTAATACACTCTCTTATTAACGGCCGAGACATTTACGTTACTGAGATGTGCATTTTTATTGTTTAATTTACAAGTTTAGGGTATAGGGTTTAGGTTTTAGGGTTTATAGTTGTTGTCCATTTTATAATTGTTCTGTCATTTATAGTTTCAAGTTTGGGGTTTAGGGTTTATGTGTGTAGGGTTTACGGTTTGGGTTTAGGTTTAGGTGTTTAGGGTTTATGATTTATTCTATAGGGTTTATGGTTTAATGTTTTGGGTTTTGGATTTAGGGTTTAGGGTTTTGGTTTAGGTTTAGGTTTAGGTGTTAGGGTTTATGGTTTATTCTTTAGGGTTTACGGTTTAATGTTTTGGGTTTTGGGTTTAGGGTTTAGTGTATAGTATTTAGGGTTTAGGGTATAGTTTTTAGGGTTTAGTATTTAGGGTTTAGGGTTTAGGTTTTTATTGTATTGTTATCAGTTAGACGGTTAATTATGTACTTACAGAGCTATATATTTTTTTGGATGGCTACGAACTCATACTACACAAAATTGCATAACCTCTTGCACACTCTTATTAATGGACAACACGAGACGCTTTACTGGCACTTGCATTTTTTTTTGTTAAATATTAGACATTATGTTTTGATGTTGTCCATATAAATATCGGTATTTCGATTAATAGTTTCAAAGTTGGGGTTTACAGCTTAGGGTTGATTGTTTAGGGTTTAGGGTTAAGGTTTAGGATTTAGGGATAGACGGTTTAGACTTTAGGGTTTTGGGTTTAGGTTTTAGACTTGACTGTTTACAGTTTAGGGTTTAGGGTTTATTCTTTAAGGTTTAGGGTTTAGTGTTTTGGGTTTTGGGTTTAGGGTTTAGTGTTGAGTGCTTGTTGTTTAGGGTTTAGGGTTTAATATTTAGGGTTTAGTTTACGGTTTAGTATTTACAGGTTTAGAGTTTAGGTTTAGGTTTTTATAGTATTGTTATCAGTTAGCCAATTAATTATGTACGTACGGGGCTGGCTATAGATTTTATTGGACGGATACGAACTCATGCTACAGAAAATTGCATAATTATTTTTAGGGTTATATTTGACATAATGTTTCCTTGTTGTCCATATAATTATTTGTTTGTCCATTTATAGTTCAAAATTTGGGGTTTTGGTTTAGGGTTTAGGGTTTACTATTCGTTTACGTATCTCAGACCTGTTACCAGTCTAATTATCTACTTAGCAGCTTTATAATGTATTGGCCGTTTAAGTAGTGCTTGTACGCAGATTTACAGAACCTTTTAAATGAATTTCTAACGGACGAGCCGTTTGGTTTACTGGCAGGTGCATTTTTATAGTTGAGTTTTACACATTATCTTTCCTTGTTGTCCATATAAATTTCGGTTTTCCGATTTATTGTTTCCAATTTCGGATTACGGTTTAGGGTGTTGGGTTTAGGGTTTACTGTTTAGGGTTTACGGTTTTGGGTGTAGGGTTTAGGGTTTCGGGGAATATGGTTAAGGGTATATCTTTTACGGTTTACCCGTTAATTATGTACAGTTGAGAGTTTAGGGTTTACGGTCTACTCTTCAGTTTCACTATTATGGATTACAGTTTAGGGTTTAGGGTTTTGGGTGTAGGGTTTAGATTTTAGGGTATATCTTTTACGGTTTACCCGTTAATTATGTACAGTTGAGGGTTTAGGGTTTACGGTCTACTCTTCAGTTTTACTATTATGGTTTATTGTGGATGGTTTTCGATTTAAGGTTTAGCAATAAATTTCGGTGTTATTATCTGTTAGCAGGTTAATTATCTACTTAGAGGGCTATACATGTTTTCCGTCGGCTAGGAAATGCTTACAACGTCATTTACATAAAAAGGGGGAATTGTTTAACATAAGTACAACCATAACCCTACATTCCAGATGGATCTTTTTTTACATAAATATTTTTCAGTACCACTACCCTTATTCTTCCATCTTTAATCCTCCTTCAATGCGTACATCTTTCCCGTAGTTCCACCTTCGTTACATACAACTTTCCTTAGCCCACAACTCCCCCCCAAACCACCATGGTTAATCTTTTTATATTGCTTTCTTGCAGGTAGCTTTGTTGCGACCCAACTTCTTGAACCTGCTACAAGCTGTCCTGCGACGCATTCCTTTCCCCTGCGTCAAATGTTAATTTAAATTAGTTACCAGTTACACAGCTAATATGGTTAATTATCTGATTTGGGTATTTACCACTTTCTCTCATTTAGAGAAATATCTCTGCTTTTTGGGCCTCTCTAGAGGACGCCGTGTCGATGGGGTATGGATGTGTAGGCCATTAAGATTAGACACCCAATCTCCTACACCTTTGAATCCTTAGAGGGGGTATATACTCCCTCCTTATACACCTCGGAGTTGACTTACCCCATAGGCAGGCGCCATGCACCAAGCTTTCAACTTCTATTTTTCCTTTCAAAGCAGCAGAAATGGCATGAGAACAAGGCATGGCAAGCATTTGAAACTCATTGCAGGTACATGTCTTATTAGCAAGGTTGACAGGGAACCCCCCCCCTTTCTTTCTGCCTGACCTCATACTCCATCTCTGCAATGTCAAGAACTTCATACCCACCAGACTTCTCAAAATGTTTGGTTAATAAACCTAACACCTTTGGGGAGAGCTTAAATGGATTTTTATTCTTAGTAGCCACTTCACAACGATTTGCAAACCAGGTCATCAGCTTACCACGGATGAATTCAACCAATCATATGAGAGGAAGTTCCCTAGCCTCACGTAAGACTCCATTCCAAGACTCTACAAGATTGCTTGTCATCACATTATAACGTTTCCCTTAAAAATGTGCTCTAGCCCAATGGTGAACGCCAATTTGTAGGAGATATTTTGCACACTTATGATTGATTTCCTTAATCTAGTTGAACGTTGCGTTAAACTCTTGAAGCTTGAAGCACCTTGCCGCTTTTGCCACCAAATACTACAGATGTCTTCCCTTAAAGTTAGAGCGGATGTTTCTCTTCAAATGCACAATACAAATGCAATGACCAGCGGACAGAAATATCTGCATTTGGTAAGATGAAACCGTTACAGCAATTGTTTACAGTTCAGTGTATACTCAACAATTTATTAGATTATTATAGTCATTAACCTCGAATTGAATAAAAACTAACTTTGTTAACTCCTTTGAAAATCGATGGATGCCTATCAGACACAAAAATCAATTCATCGTTGTTGGGAACAACTTTGCAAGCTGCCTAAAGAACCACTCCCATGACAAGTCATTCTCTCCATCAACAATAGCAAATGCCAAGGAAACAAATCTGGTAATTTCCATCTTGGGCTGATTCCGTGAGTAAACATCCACCGTACTTGCCTTTAAGGTGAGTCACATCAACAACTATAAATTTCCTCATGTACTCGTACCCCTTGATTGAAGCGTCGAATGCTACAAATAAATATTTGAAACGGTGGCCACCCTCTTCGTTGGGTTCTGTGAAAAGTTCCACAATTGTAATAGGATTAGACATTACGAGCTGTTAAGGTAGTCGGGGAGCTTCGCTAACCACTGAAATCCGATTCTTTGGTGTTGTCCATTGCAACATTTCTAGATCGCCAAGCCTTCCAGTATGATATATTGACATCTAGGTCTCCTCGCATCATTTGACGGATCTCTCTAGGTTTAGGGCCTGGTCCAGACGACCCAAACTTGTTTCTAAGAAGCTCACCAATATCAGCTGATGTAGCTTGGGTTTGGTATCGACCACGTTCGTCTATTGAACATAGATGCTCTGGCACAACCTTGCGGATTTTAAAGACCTCAGCATCCTTCAACCTGACCGCATATACTCGCCATGGGCATGTTGGGCTGCAACATTCTAGTGACATCAACCCGGGTTCTGAGTTAGCACACCTAAACTGGAACTTATGACATATGGCATATACAGCCATATGTTGCCTGAATGCATCTCTCGATCTAAACAGCATTCTGACCTCAAGTTCTTCATCATTGTTCCCAACTTCTCCTACACATTTACGATAAACGATGTGCATCCTATTATTTAAATATATTACATTTCAAAGTAAATATAAACAAAAATGTCATGTGTAGCAGGATAGACACATGTCATAGGTAAACTTCTTGACCCGTGACATATACATGCATAACTGTTATAGGTTGTTTCTCTTTTCGTCTCTTAGTTAACCATATAATTTTGTTGTTGCATTTCATTTACCAAACTGATACTAAAACATTGTTTTCAACATACACAAAACATCTTTCACATTAAACATAAACTTCCCATACAAATAAGTTTTGCACCGCACCTCCAAAATGTCACCACATTACAAGATGCATAACTTTAACTTAGCCGGCCATAAGTCAACTATCCCTGGTACACAAACACCATAACTGGCTAACAAGAAAGTTTTCCCCCTTCCCCAGAATACAACATAGGCTTAACTTCCTGTGTCCTAAACCATTTGTTACACACTGAAAAGTTTCCCTCCTTTCACATAAAACATTATAAAACATAACCAACTAGCCGTTTTTAACATGTAGGATATTATATAATTCAAACCCACCATCGAAAGCGCTTGCTTCCGAGGACGTCTCATCTTCACACTTGACTTTCTTTGCCTCTCCACATGGCTCACCTTGGATTAACTTAAATAGTGTAGGAGTACGCTGTGCAGAGGTTAAGTGAACCAGCAATGAGGATAACACGCGGGTCTCTTCTCCTCCAGTTGTTGCATTGACACCATCAACTTCACGCCCTACATGAACCATTTGATAAAATTAACATCCAACAATGAATTTAAAACCATCCCTTTATGACAAGTGAGAAAATGAAAAGATGGCAGTGCAACTCTCAAATATCTCTACAAATTCGCCAACAATCCCTTTATCAAAAGGAACCGCACTGATGAAATAACCCACAACATCACCTTCATTTCCCCATCAATCTCATACTGGGAACAAGGAATTTTTTTGGATCCAGTAGAGGATATCCCCCCCCCCCCCCCCC
>CAKOAT010228488.1:2330-16728 GCA_932364175.1 Eruca vesicaria subsp. sativa | reverse complement strand
CCTTCCCAAAACCTCATGTTATTAATCATGGCATCAGAATCAGTCTGCGGTTTTATCTGTGTCTGGTAGTTAACCATGTCCATTCCAACCTCCCACAAAATGGAAGGTGCTTATGTTACAGGGTTATGGTGAGATAGGAGGTTTGTAGCTTGAGGGGTTATACCTGCATGTACTTACACCATATTCTTGCATTGTTAAAATTCAACAATAATTACTACATACATACAATGGTGAAGAGTAAGACAAAAATCATATGTTCGATAATTTACCTCCAACAGCTGCACTGCTTTGCCCGATTTCAAGGTTGACATTGTTAGCCTCGAACATCACGTCATCGTCATCCTCAACTACTATTATCTCCTTCGAGGCAGCGTTATTGTTCTTTTGCTTTGCAAGCAATTGGTATGCATAAGCCATCTCGCAGGAAACACTGTGAAAAAACATCAAGGAATTTTCGGTGAATAGGGCGCTCATAACTTTCTCTATCTCCTTCTCGCGGTTCCCGTAAACTAGGCCTGAAGAAATATAATTTCACAAACATTATTTTTCGTAAACTTTTATTTATCACTGAAGTTTTGGAGTTTAAACTTACTTTTTTACAAGGCTCGAGATTGTTCATTTTGTGTGTTGTCAACAACATAAGTTATTGTTCCGATGGTCAATCATGTTCTACAAAGGAACTCATACTCAGCAACCCTTTTTGGCCCAACGGTGACAAGTAAAGCAAGATCTGAAATAGAGGTCCAGACGTTTAGCAGGACACAAAGATCCTCCGTCGCGGTTATGGTTGTTGGTGGGGTTTTGTAACCCACCGGAGATAACATCCAAAATGGGAGCCGGAAGCTTAGAACAAGAGGAGTTGACGGTCTTGGTGAATAGCGGCTCCTAACCATAGCCTCAATAAATCATAGGTTACATTGTCGTCGATCATGACCCTTTTTCCCAACTCATCTTCATCAGGGTGGAAATGCCACTCCTCATCCTCGTTCTTCTTCCATTCCCAGCGCCATAGCTTCACACAGATGCTCATCTGCGAGGAAAAATTGAAACATGAGATAGCTCATCACCGATAAGTTCCTTATTTTAGGAGGTCATTGATTTAGGGTTTGCAATCGAAAACAATAATCAATAAAACACAACACAAGTGACCGTTGTAACTATAAATACGATTTTGGGATTAATGCTAAGGAGGTTTCGGTGATCTCATTAAATGTAGAAGAATTAATAAAGAAGGGTTTGACGACAAGTTACGTAGTTTCACACTACCTTTCCAACTGGTATAGCCGTGGAATGGCTGTCTCTCCCTGAATCTCTTGTAGGTGGGTAAAAGCTTTGATAATCCTTGCAAACAGAGAATCAAAGACTCAATCTGCTTCAAGGCTTGTGGATCGATGTGGGACACAAGAGTTATGGCTCGACTCCTGATACTCCAAAGGACACTGATCTAGATATGACACACTAAACCAGAGATCCCAAGCTGGATATTACACACCAGCAGAATTGAGAAAACTCAAAACAAAGAGATGAAAAAATGTCGATTGATTTCTGCAATGTGTCTGCGTACAAGATAAATAGGAAACACCCAAATCCCCTAATCCTAAACCAAACTGGTTTACTCTAATCCTAATCCAATCCTAATTGAGTTTGGTTTACCCCCTGGTCTAATACAAAACGAAATTGGCTTTGGTTTACTGGTTCAAATTAAAACAAATTGAAATAACACTAAACCAACAGGCTGGTTTATTTCTCTGCAGATTATCTCTGTCTCCTGCAACATTCACGCCAGCAACAAGTGAAGAAGATGTTGTCCCTGCAGTTTGGCCTTTGATCTTGTGACTGATCCAGTTGAGAAGCTAATGCATCCTCCATTAAGCTAGCATGCCATCTGATTGTTGAAGTTGATCCTACTTGTTTCTCTCCTGATCAGAATGTTCTCCACACCAAGATGAGTCTGCAGATTGATCTACATGTTCAGAACAGCTTGTATTGTGTCCGGATCCAGCTCATGTTAGTCTCAGCTGATTGTTCAAGTTGTTTCAAAGCTGTACCAAGAGTTCTTCTCTTCTCTCTATCCAAAGCTTCATAGATCATGCCAATAAGATGATGAAACTGACCATTAAGCCAAGCTTTGGTCAGTAGCTTAGCTTGTCCATACATTGGATCCCATCTATTAAGTTTGAGCATGCTCAGGATCGCACCACCAACTCAGCAGAAAGGTGATGAAAAAGGAAAATTTTGGCTTCTTTCTTTTGTTGATTAATGACCGAAAGTCTGTGTTAGGGAGATTTGGATAGAAGCTTGAGGTTATTCTTTTTTATAGACTAAAGGATAAAAATAATGAAAGGTCTCCATTGCTTACGTTTTTGTATATATATATATGCTACAGATCTTTTGATGGATACGCAATCTCGACGCCGTATGTGTCAGAGTTTATACGGCCCAGATTAGCTTTCCTCTGATACAAAATCCTCTAACCTCCTCGGTAAGGAAACAAAAATCTCTCTCAAATATTTTCTAAATCGTTATGAAATCTACAAAAAATCACCCTATAATACCTTCTTCATTTTTACACCGAGGGACATATTCGTCAATTCCCAAGCCCATAAAACATTATTCAGGCCTCATATTTTTCGTTTGGGTATATGCCTAATTTCCAACTAGTTATAGAATATTGGGCTCAAATACTCTATTTTATTTGTCAATATATGAGTAGATATATATTTTATATTAATATATATGCTGTACTCGTATCTATATATTTTTAGTTTTGTAATTTCTTATCTTATTTCGTACCCCTATATGTCTCCGTATCCGTCTTGGGCCGGGTAACATAGCACTAGACAAAATATTATTGTTGGGAGGGATTATAAGTTTTCAAACAAAACGTCATTTCAGTTGTATATGCCTTGCATTGTCTGCACAAAGAACATGCCAACGCAGAGTAACTTTTAAGAGAAATGCACAGCAAACATTAACGGTTAGAACCATCTTAAGTTACGCTTAGGCTTGTTGCTAATTGGTCTTGTTCATAGTTACGTATTCCATGTCTTGTTTCGAACTACCTGCAAGCTTATGTAAGAGAATACAGTCAGTCTTAACTAGATATTGGTGGGATGACTTGGGGGACAAGAAGAAAATGTGCTGGGTATCTTGGGATCGTCTAACGAAACCTAAAGCAGCAGGGGGATTAGGGTTCAGAGACATCCAACTCTTTAACCAAGCTTTGTTGGCAAAACAAGCATGGAAGATCCTCACTAATCCAGGAAGCCTATTGTCACGAATATTCCTAGACAAATACTGTCATAAGAAATCTTTCCTAGACGTGCAAGTACCAGCTGTCTGCTCTCACGGATGGAGAAGCTTATTGCATGGCAGGGACCTCCTAAAAGGGAACATTGGCAAAGCTATAGGCAATGGGCAGACTACCAAAGTCTGGAATGACTCGTGGATTTCCCTAGAGGAGAACTTGAAAATAACAGGACCTATCCCAGAAAATGCACTTGACCTAACAGTGGCTGATCTACTCACGGATGATCTACTCTGGAACGTTAAGAGAATTGAGGAGTTCGTACCTCAATATGAAAAACAGATACAGATGATACAACCAAGTCGAAAGGGAGCTGAAGATATATACATATGGCAGCCGCTACAATCAGGTGTCTATTCTACCAAATCCGGGTACAATACAGCAGTTATGACCACAAAGTCGCCCCAATTGGCAGAACCTTTGGGGTTTGATTGGATCAAAGACGTCTGGTCGGGGAAGTATTCACCTAAAATGAAAGTCTTCTTGTGGTCTATCATTCAACGAGCCTTGCCTCTGGGAGATAATCTACAAAACAGAGGAGTTCAAGCAGAAGCCTTGTGTACTAGACGCAACGAAAAGGAAACAGCGTTCCATACCTTCGTTGATTGCAGGTTCGCTCGAGAAGTCTGGAAGCTTATCCCCCTTCACCAAGTAGTTCACCTAGCTACATGTACAAGTTTCAAAGAAGTGATAATCAAATTCAGGAAAGTCATATGTCTCCCACCCTCAGGAATCTTAGGAAGCATCCTACCTTGGATATGCTGGGTCATTTGGATGGCCCGCAATCTCCTAATTTTCGAGGGCAAGCTCCAAACTGCAGAGGAAGTTGCAGCAAAAGGAACTCGCCTCGCAAGGGAGTGGAACTTGCTCAAGGCGCGATCACCAACACCAAGAAACATTTACCCGCAGGGAATGACCTCCAACGCAACTCCGGTGAAGGATTTGTAACTGTCAAGACAGATGCGGCCTGGGATAAGAACTCCAACAGCGCAGGTTTTGGATGGTCAATATCCGGCTTAACGAATCATCACACTCTAAAAGGCTCAACAACCATGGATTGAGTCAGTTCCCCATTAGTAGCCGAAGCTCTTGCTCTTCGCTGAGGACTCATCGCTGCTGTCAACCAGAACCTCCCAAGAATCAGGATGTGTTCCGATAACTCAACGCTCATCAGAGCAATCAAAAACGACGCTCAGATTAAGGAGTTTTTTGGAATCGTCAAAGATATCCAGCAGATCGCCTCTGTTCCCGTCGATATCGAATTTTCTTCAATTTCTCGTAATCTCAATATTGATGCCGACACACTGGCAAAAAACGCCCTTAGGGGCCGTCTTGTATCAAGCCCACCTTTGGGTTAACTTGGACCCGAGGCCTTTTCGATTTAATGCATTATTCAGTTACAAAAAAAAAAGTTCATAGTTAAGGCTGGCTCAAACATTATAGGCACTGGAAAAAAAATTTGTAAAATAGACACAACATATGAAAAATGCAGTTTATGATATTGTTGATACAAAACCAAGTTATGAATTAATATATTTTTATTTTTCACAAACAAACACTAAAACTTAAAATAAATTTTCAGTAACTTTTATAGTGAAAAGCTCCTCTCTGCTGAGGCTATAGTCACAAGTGTAGTTAAAAAAATTCTATAAGCAATTGAAACATTAATAATCCACACTTTCAAAGTTTCAATATATTCACAAACTTCACTATGTTAATAGATACACGTCAGTGAAAGTCGTTTGCATGATTCTCAATTCAAAAAAAGAACATTCAAATCAAAATCAGAAGATTCAGCAAGAGAGAAAAATTATTGTAAAATTTGGTGCATGCAATGAGTTTGAAGTTCACTTAATCTAATTAATTTTAAAGAATCAAATAAAAATTTAGAAACACTTTTAAAATTTATCACTTGACCAAATCTATTATGTACAAAACCTATTGCCATGTCTACCACAACTAAAGAAACAGTAACTCTAAAAGAATACTCTATTATGGATTTCATACCATGTTACAACGTAGCTTATGTTCAGATTGAAATATAAAAGTGAAACTTAAGCACATATAAAAATAGAAACAAGCTAGAACAGAGTAAGCATCAGACAGAGAAACAAAGAAACGTCATATGTATTCATATGCATTTTATTAAAAATCCATCATCTTCTCCAAAACCAAATGAAGTAAACGACTAACGTGATCTTATTCATCAGACCGTAACAGCAAGAAACTCCGATAAACTACATGAGTTAGGGACGGTAAATACAACATTGCACCACTCAATCTTCCCATCAATCTCGTGTCCGCTGCGCCTTTCAACCGAAATCACAGCACTCCTCTCCCACAAAACCGCAATCTTTCCACCATAATTTACCAACCTGAGACGACAAAACTCTTCGGTAGTTTCGGAAGTTCTTCCAAACCCTTCACATATCTCCACAATCTTCCATCGGTGTCGTACCATGAAAGCACCCGGGACAGTTTATAACTGTAGATTACGTTGTTTATTACACAAGAAATTTTAAACTGAGTCCAACGGAAAAGATTCTCGTATCCTTTAATTTGGAGACGTCCCATTTATTTTCCACGGGTTTGTAAACCATACACTTATCTCCATATAGGTAAAGCTTCCCGTCTATTGCAAAGCTGGTTAACATAGACCTCTGGCCTAATATCTCTGCTAAAGGGCATGTCACATACTCCCATATTTGGGTTTTCGGATCAAATATCTCAATCGAATTCGAGGAAGAAACGTTCCCTTGTTCCACTACATATAGTTTCCCATCCAGAACACTCATGTGTGGGTAGCTTCTGTTCATCCGCATGCTTGAGGCTTCGTGCCAGGTGTGAGACCGACAATCCAAGTAAAAGACCCTAGATGACGTGGTATCCCTAGTTCCGTTTACGTATTTGGCAATGGTTTAGCTATTATAACCAATTGCACCATACGGCCAATCCACATCAGAGAAGTTACTAGCTGGGACTGAGACCATAAGATTGTATGAAAGTCTAAAGCATGGAGTGAACCATCCTAGGCTAGGGTTAGGGCTTCGAGTTGGTCTTCGGCATACAGTGAACCAACGTGGGTTAGAACCATAATTGAAACCTAAGTACACATAAAGACAACTCTCACTGTAGCCTAAGAGTGTTCGGGTTTGGTAAAGCTCAAGAGATGCAATGAGAGAGCGAAGTCTCTTGGCAACTTAAGAGAGAATCGGGTAGTACAATCTCGAAACACGAGCCAAGCAAATCATCCGGAAGATCTATGATCATATTGACAGGTGAATTTTCTTGTCCGTTCTTCATCAGCAGATAACGTTTAGAGACTCGTGAGCACTTTAACTAGTTTATATAGCGGTGATATTATATTGGTCCTATTAGAAAAACTTTTTTAACACTTTGTTTTATTAGGAAATCTTTAGGTCACGGATCTAAGCAGATAATACGGTTTAAAGATGTCACTGATTAGCAAATTATTATTCGAGTTTTATCAAGATTATGTTATTATTTTCTTTTATCAAGATTAGGTTGAGCTGGGCTTAATTGTACAGTCTAAATTCTCGCCCTGGAATAATTTTATCAAAATAGTTTGTTTATTAGGTGGTAATCCGCACCCTGCGCATAATGAGTGAATTAAATAGAGTATTACTGAATCATTTATAGATATTAGAAATTCAAAAATCACGAATATGTTATATAATGATATATGTTACTATAATGTGCATGTTTATATAATGTAAAATTATTTGGTTTTTACCAATTTTTTTGTGTACTTGGATATGTACATTAAAGTTTATTACATGAAAAAACATATAAGATTAAACAAAGGCTTATTGAAATTTATTAGGAATTAAAAAAAACAAACAAATCATAGGTAATATAATTACCTAATTCATCATAGAATTTTGATGATACTAATTAAAGCAACATAGGTAATAGAAAAATAAATTAAAACAGCAAATCATCGCAAGTAAAATTGTCTTCAAAACTCATAGTTAATCGATGTATGGATTTTATCTCCCTGTAGAAAAACATGGATATCAGATACATATAATAAAATACACAGAAAATATGTATTAACAATATTCTGATAATACGAACGTACCTTTACATCTACCAAAATCGTTTCTATGGTCTCTCTAACAGCAGTAGCATACTGCTTCCACATATCATTTTTACTCTTATTTTTCACATTGACTTCTTAGGGTTTAGATTAGCGATGAATTGATGTCCACTCATTTTTTATTACGCTTTAGAAATGTTTAGGTTGTGATGATGTTCTTAGATTAGTTTAAGGAGATATATATAATTCATAGAGGTTGAAATAAGAGTTAATTGCGTATCATAATTATGGTCTAAAATCAAGCCAAACAAAATCACTAATTGAAATCTCGCCTAGCTAATAATTGGAAAGAAGAAACATTACTTGAGATTATGATATGTAATATTGTTGTAGAAATTTTATAACATTTATGTTTAGATTATTGTTTATATAAATTCGAATATCAATCTCAATTATAACCAGCTGTAGTGATACATTGCATTATAATTATGGCCTCAAATCAAACCAAACAAAATCCCTAATTAAAATCAAGGAAAACATACAAACATATTTTATGATATTATATTTCAGATTATGTCAACAATATTGTTATATAAATTTGATCACATTTATGTTTATAATATTGTTTATATAAATTAGAATGTTCTTAATTATGGCCTAAAATCAAGTCAAACCAAATTCCTAATTGCAATAAAGGAAACATAATTGGAAAGAAACATATATTATACTTGAGATTAGTGAAATATTGTTATATCAATTTGATAACATTTATGTTTAGAATATGCGTAAAATACTCCAACGTTCATTCTAAATTCTAGAGACTTGTACCTTTATTTTTAAAAATCATTCAATGAGTATTACCAAGATCCCTCTTTGTTTTTGAAAAAAATATTCAAATCCATGTAATGTGTATATATTATTTTTTGGAAGGTTGAGTATTACAAACAAATGCTTTTATTGGTTTTTAAATGTATATTTCTTATATATCATTTAAGTTCTTTGTCTTTCATATATAAATTTGAATATCAATATGGTGATAACCCGATTGAAACAAATATGTTTAGAATCCCTAATTGATTGTGGTTCTTACAATACTAATTGGCAAACACTAAAGCAAATGTAATTGTAACTTTTTCAGTTATAATCCTTTTGAGTGCATAAATTAGTGACATAATTTATGCTTATTATCATTTATAGCAAGCTTGACCATTAACATAAACACATGATTATGAATTTTATTGAAGATCTAGAAAAAAATAAATTATAGCCACGAATTAGATGTTAAAGTTCTGTATAAATAAATAACATATATATATATATAGTATGAACATAGAAAAAAAATAACATATAGTTTGTTATATACATCTGAAAATTATAGACACACACACACACACACACATATATATATATATATATATCATGAACATAAACATAAAAATAACATATATTATGTTATACATTTATTTATATTTATTTAAATGTCATTAACATTTTTAAACGAAAAACAAATTACTTATATACTGTGTAGTATTTTGATATAAACTTATATATTTATATGTATAGGTTATATAACATAAACATAAAAATAACATATAGTTTAATATACACTTGTTTATATGTCAATAACATTTGAACTCAAAAAAATACATATATACTATAAAGTGTATAGTGTAATTTCGAACTGAAACATGCATATAAAATGAAACATATAGTATAATAACTTTGTAGGTTTATATATCAATGATATGACATGTAATTAATCTAAGCAATAAAGAGTTATTCAATAAAGGATGTGAGGTGCATTGTGGTGTTGACACCTAGGAAATAGAAAAATTGTTAATCATACATGAGGGTGAGTTTTTTTAAAAAAAAAATGCCCCTCAAATAATAAGAAAGGGATACAAAAGTTTCCAGAATAATATTCTTTTTTAATACTAAAGATCATTATATTAACTTTAACACCATCGTTACAAACTAGGTCGACGAGTATAAGTAATCCCAGAATAACAGGCCGGCAGAGTAGATAACATCCCTGGAAACATAAGCCCACAAGAGAGAGACAACATGAAAACATACAACTAAACCGAAACATAGAATACAACACAAGCTTACAACTAGGACATCTTGAACAATTAAAACAGATCCAGAATGGAGAAATAAATTGCATGTGGATTAGAAAGAGAACCTTGGAGAGACTATGGAGATAAGCTTGATCAAACCACCGAGACAAGAAACCTCGTATAGTGAATGCCCAAACAATTGATAGTCCAAAGCAACAAGATCCAGGAGAACAAAGGAACAATTTATTTTCCTGTCTACAAACCAGAGACGGCGGAGTCAAATGGATGACGACATGAAACGCCTGCTTGAAGCTTTCGAAAGAACAGATCTCGATCAGAACCAAAGATTAATGACAAGGAGCAAATGCAATCAACACCAGATTCTGACACATGCATGGAGACAGGAGACAGAAGATCAAACCAATGAAGAGACAAAGGTAATTCTAATCCAACATGCGAAGTAAAGGAAGGCAAAAGATACTGGATCAGATCAAGCAGGTAGGATAAGACCTAACCAGAGATGCCTAGAAGTAGCTTGAACTGTATGATGAAGATCATCAGACCACTCACAATCATTCCAGTATGGATTGAAACTAGATCTAGATCTAGAGAAATCTACCGATGTGAAAAGAGTGAAACTGAGATAATTATCAAAAAGCGGGAATCTAAACATGATTCCGGCTTTATGAGTGCAGCCGGAGTCGGGGAACAGAAGGAGATGTCATAGCTTTTAAGAAAGAAGATAGAAAAATATACTTCATATATATAAAAAACATAAAAAAAGGTTTACGTAAATTAATAAAATATCATAATTCTATTAGTTTTCAGAGTTTTTACTGTATAAAAAGTAGCATACCATTCAATCTTCCCGGTAGCGATCACTTGCATGATATCGTATACCTCAAAGTGAAATTAAAACATCACAACACTCAATCTCCCCGATAAATCTCGTGTTCCTTGCACTTCAATTTCCATTTATCTTTTATATTCTCTAGATTATAGTTTTTTGTAAGACTAATATGATGCCATAGCATAAGCCATCACAACCATGAGACAAACACCAAGGAAAAGGTCCGGAACCAGAAGCTTAAGAGAAGAGTTCAACCAGTCAGTAGAAAGCCTCATCATACTTCTAGAGCATGAAGACCTCAAAAAGAAGCTGTTGACTAAAGAGATCTCCCAAGAAACCCCAACTGGACCCAGAGAAGACCTGGATACAAGCTTGAGTTCGACTGATCAAATTGAAAAAGATCACCAGCCGCACGACACAATGCAACTCAAGGCACCACCAACTTCATTCTTGCATGTTTTTCAAGGGAATAAAGCTACGGTCCTTTTCACCATTTCAAAGTATGGTTGACCAGACCAGGGTAAGTTCTCAATAAGGTTTATAAGAAAACTTCTAGAAAAAAATACTTCAAATATATATCTTATCTATCTATACTAGTAAAGTAGGGTTATCTGTCGTCTTAGGCTGTCCGCGTCACTTTTTAAGATTGGGGGCTTTCTCGCCACATGTCAGCATGTGATTTGGTTATGGATCTCACGTGTTTTTTTTCGTCGCCAATTTCAGATGGACATGGGCTTGCTTCATATTCAAAGCCCACCTTCTGGTTTTTGTTTTGGTCCGTATGAAATTAGGATTCTTCTTCCCCATCGTTTTTGCTTCCAATCGATGTTCCTCCTCTGCGATATCAGAGAAACCACAAAGTTATTTCATAACCGTAACGTGCCCATCTCTTTCATATCTCCGTCTTCTCAATTAAGATATCCCCAGACCCCAACAAACTCCATCTGAATTCAATAAGATCACCATCATCAAGAGCCAAATGCAAATTTGGAACCATGGGAGTAGATGTAGGTTTACAGGCTAGCATACCAGTAGAAGAAAGAAGTTCCAAAGCATATTTACGCTGACAAATGGAAATCCCCTTACGTGATCTAGCTATCTCCAAACCCAAAAAAATATTTCAAATCTCCCAAATCTCTGAGTTTAAATTGCTGAGACAGATCTTGTATCAATTGCTTAGAGTGAGAAGTATATGTACTCGCCACAATAATGTCATCAACATATACTAACACAGCAATGAAGTTACCATCAGAACATGTCTTCACATAGAGAGTATGATCTCCTGTACCTCTAGTGAATCCCAACCGTAACAGAGCTGCAGAAAACTTAAGGAACCATTGTCTAGAAGCCTGTTTCAAACCATAGATTGATTTCTTGAGTCGAAAAGCATCAGTTTTAGACAAAGTAATACCTTTCCATTCTGCATAACCATCCGGTATCTTCATATATATCTCCTCATCCAAGTCTCCATTCAAAAACGCATTGGATATATCCAATTGATGCAGAAACCAGTTCCTGGAAGCAGCTACTTTGAGTAGAAAACGGACAGTAGTAAGCTTAGCCACAGGTGAAAAAGTTTCTGTATAATCTAACCCTTCCTTCTGGGTAAAGCCCTTAGCAACAACCCGAACTTTAGGACGTTCAAGACTACCATCTGCATTAAACTTCAATAAATACAACTTTACTTCCCACTGCTTTCTTCCCAACTGGTAGAGTAGTAACTTCCCAGGTTTTAGTCGCTTCCATTGCCCCAAATTCTTTATCCACAGCCTCACACCACATTTTAGACATCTTTGCCTCAGAGTAGGAATTAAGAATGGGAATTTTAGTGATGTTATTGACATAGGATCGATAAGAAGAGGAAAGTTTGGAGTATGAAATAGAAGAGGAAATGGGGTAAGTAATATCTGAATCCAAAGAATCGCAATGGTAATCCTGCAAATGAGCAGGTTGCTTTCGAGGTCGAGAAGAAATTTGTAATGGTAGAGAGGATGATGGAGAAATTTTAGATGAGGTAGATGGTAAATGGGTGTTACCTGAGAGCAAAGATGGTGTGAAGTGGTGCAAAACCTCCTCAGATTGTTGACTTGTCACGAAAGGAAACTGATCCTCATGAAATACCACATTTCTGGAGATGAAAATCCTATGTGTCTCCATATCCAGTAGTTTATAACCTTTGACTCCTGAAGGGTAACCCAAGAAAGTACAAGCTTTTGATCGAGGTTGAAACTTGTGCCTCTGTTTAGGGAAGTAGAAGCGTAGCACAGACATCCAAACGTTCGAAGTTGATCATAGACAGCAACCTTACCAGTTAAAATCTCAAATGGAGTTTTATTTCCAAGTAAAGGAGATGGTGTAAGGTTAATCATGAACACTGCAGTCAATATACTATCACCCCAGTAAGCAAGCGGAAGCTGAGACTGAAACATGAAAGCTCTAGCTACATTTAACAGATGTTGGTGCTTTCGTTCCACCACTGAATTCTGTTCAGGTGTCTCAGGGCAAGAGTGATATGACATGATCCCCTTTTCTTAAAAAAAAGTTGAGAATTTTAACTCATGTGCATTGTCTAACCTAACAGCTTTGACTCTCACATTGTACTGGTTTTCAACCTGATGCACAAAAGCTGGGAATACCTTGATTACTTCATCTTTAGTTCGTAGTAAGTAAACCCAAGTGGTTCGAGAGTGATCATCCACGATAGTCAAGAAATATTTATAACCATCCACTGTCTCAACTGAAAATGGTCCCCAAACATCTATATGTAAAAGCTCAAAGTTTGAATTACACATATTGTTTGGTGAGGGAAAAGAAAGTTTCTTTTGTTTTGCCAAATGACATATATGGCAATAAGACTTTCCTTTATTCTTCTGCTTAGTAGTTCCCAAACTATCCGATATCAAGTCAAGCCTAGCATAAGAAGCATGACCCATTCTCTTGTGCCAAGTACCAATATCCACGACCACATTCACTGCTGCAGAAATGTCTTTGATCTCGAGCACATACAGGTTCCCAACCTTCTACCCTGACCAATCATCAAGCCCTTGGTACGAGCCTGTATTTCACAAGAAGAAGGATCAAATATGACTCTGAATCCAAGGTCAGTCGTCAGGGAACTTATACTGATGAGGTTCAAACGAAACTCGGGGATGAAAAGAACATTTTTCAGAAAATGTGCTTATTTAGTTGAATACTCCCAACTCCACTAATCTTGATCATAGAACCATTAGGAAGATTCACTAAGCTCTGAACACTCATGTCCAAAGAAACAAATAAGTCTCTATCATGAGAAACATGATGTGTTGCTCTAGAATCAAGAATCCAAGAATCATTATTAAGCATATTCTGAGAAACCCGTGAGAATACCAATGAAACAAAAGGTAGATTTAGAGAAATTGATACCCGAAATCTCATTGTTGCTCTGAGGGTTTGATGTCTCACCATTACCAGAAAAGTTACCACTCTGAAGTTGAGAACTAAACAGAGCAATAAACTGTTGGATTTGTTCCTTAGAAAGATTGCCAATCAGATTGTCAAGAGGAGCAGGTTTAGCTTCGGGTTTAACTGATGAATTGACCTGAGAAGTAGCAGATACAGGCTTTTGAAACTTTTCAGGTGTCTTTCCTTTGGGAGTGTAACCCGGAAGAAAACCATCACTACAAGGGAAAGGAGTAAAGATAGCATAAGAAAATAGCGTTTTGGTCAAAAATGCTATCTTTGATATAGCTCTTTTTTTAAGATAACGTTTTATAATGTACATGCTATGTTTTATTTTTTAAACGCTATCTTTTGTCCAGACGGAAAAATAATTTCATTTTCCCGCTAAGTACTTAGTGAAAAAAAGAAGCGGCTGAAATTGTTTGTTTTCCGTCTTAGTTTTAGTTAAAATTAAAGAAAAAAGGTATTTTCACGTATTCTTTCTTGGGAAAATTGCATAACTACCACTTTCACACTACCACTTTTCAAATATACCACAATTTAATTACACTTTTCAAATATACCACTTTCATTTAATGACAAATTACAAAACTAACCCTAACTACTTTCTTTGTTTTTCTGATCGGAGAGTTCAGAACAACGATAGGGTGAAAGAGGAGAGCGCAGGTGGAGGAGGTGCGGCG
>CAKOAT010228487.1:150637-266922 GCA_932364175.1 Eruca vesicaria subsp. sativa | reverse complement strand
CGAATCGTTTTATAAAACTCGAAGAATCGTTTTATCGCGTTTTATAAAACTCGGGAGCATATTCTTCCCGCTACATTCATACGAATAAAAACACGCGAACTGATTTTTTAAAGCCGCAAAAGCGGCAGGGACTCAGAGCCACACACGGCCAGTCCGAAAACTATAACGGCCACGCTCGGCCAGATCAAACGGCCTACGAGACTAGTCTCAAGGCCGGCAAAGGTCAAGATGCCATCGACATCATTATGCTCGATAAACATATAACTAGACCGTAAAGGTCTTGGCGGGAAAAAGGTCATACGAACCTTAGCTCCGAAACGAACTACGTAAGGCTTGATCCCCTCAAAAGGGTACGTAGGCAGCCTTCACAAGGCGCAGCCCTAATCTTAAACGCTTTCTGCTCCCTGGAGAGTGGAAAGATCACTTTCCACGGACCTTTCCGACTATTAATTCCGCCTAACTTAACTAAAACTGGTTAACCACTCGCAAGAACCTTACGCTAAAGACTCACGATTCTTACGAGCTGGGGGGCTAACTGTTGGGGTCAAAATCGGTACGACGGAATTAATAGCCAAAACTTTCCGCAAGAATACAAAAAGAACAGTTTTATAAAGCTCGAGAATCGTTTTATAAAGCTCAAGAAATCGTTTTATAAAGCTCGAGAATCATTTTATAAAACTCGAGAATCGTTTTATAAAGCTCGAGAATCGTTTTATAAAACTCGAGAATCGTTTTATAAAACTTGAGAAAAACCATTTTATAAAGCTCGAGAATCGTTTTATAAAACTCGAGAATCGTTTTACAAAACCGCAAAAAACCGAAAAAGCCGTGAAACGCGAACTAGTCGCAACTAGTCCGCTCACCGGCGATCTAAGCCAAACCCGGCTTAGATCGCCGATGGGCGATCTAAGAAACACTCTCTAGATCGCCCATCGGCGATCTAAGACACATCCTCTAGATCGCCCATCGGTGATCTAAGTCGGGCCCGGCTTAGATCGCTGATGGGCGATCTAAGAAACACTCCCTAGATCGCCCATCTTTAGATCGCCCATCGGCTTAGATCGCCCATCTTTAGATCGCCCATCTTTAGATCGCCCATCTTTAGATCGCCCATCGGCTTAGATCGCCCATCTTTAGATCGCCCATCGGCGATCTAAGCCGGGTCCGGCTTAGATCGCCGATGGGCGGTCTAAAAACTTCCTGAACACTCAGCGTCTCGATTTCACGCATTCCTGATTCAAAACTTACGTCTCTCGACAAGGTTGCGTTCTAAACCACGGTCCAAATGTCTCTCGTTCCACCTCGATCCGACTTACCATTCGAGTTTTACGATAAAAACCGTAAAACTTCGTTTTCTCGGAAAGAACTCGAGGAAATCGTATAAAACGGCAACGGTTAAACGAAACACCGAACATTGCCTAAACTATACGATTTATTCGAGATTTCTCGTTAAAATCGTAAAAGACGCGCTTTAATAAAAAACGCCGAGAAAGTCGTAAAAAACGTGTTTTTAATAAAAAAGTCGAGTAAATCGTAAAACTTCACGATTAACTCGAGAAATTTATTAAAACGACGTCAGATCAGGAAACGATCCCGTAAAAAGTCGGAAAACGGTTTTTATCGCAAAACGGCCCGGGAGGACCTAAAACGCGATAAAAACCCGTCTCGCGATTTTAACGGGATCTAACCCACAGATTTGATAACGTTTTGACGGTTTACTCGCAGAAAGCAAATAAAAGTCAAGTTTGAACATAAAAGGAAGGTTTAAAGAGAAATAGAAGATTTCCGCAGAAGAAAAGGAAGGATCGAGAAGAATGGAAAATTCCCGATTTAAGTCAAATCTGGGCGAAATGGAAAGATCGGATTGCCAAGACGAGGAGTATATAAAGANAGTTCAACGCAGATTCGGAATAAGAACCTCTTTGCTCTCTATTTTCGTTTATTCTCATTTAAATTCTAAGTATTTTCGTCATCTTATTTTCGTTGTGCGGTTCTCGCAGATAGCCGGTTCCTCTGGAAACTTAGGGTTTTCCCGAAGTTTCCTTTTTTACGATTTATTTGACAGTAGGGTGAAATCGACTCCCACAACGCGTTCAGTTCCTGCAATAAGAAGAGAATAGCCTATGCAATAGACCAAGCAGACCACCACGAACTGGGATGACTGATACTCAAGTAAGCCTCCACATCGATACTACACCCAACTGACCCAATCAGATTTCACATCGATTCCTTACTCCGGAGACATAGAACATGACCCGGTCTTAAAGAGCACGCCCGTTGAACCGCGCTGGAGAGACGGGATCCAAACGGGCTGTGCGGAACTGAGAAGCTCTATACGAACATAGTACACGTCCCTGCAATGGTGAAGAAGAACAAAGGAAAGGCAAAACCAGAAAAGAGAAAGAGCAGCCATAGACAAACAGCTCTTGAAATCCTTAACCTCATTTGCAAACGCAAGCCCACGGAGACAAACCAACCACGCAGCTGTTTCACCACCGTGCACGCTTCGACGACACAAGCCGCCGCCTTCCTTGGACAAAAGACAGAACCTTGACCAACAACGAGACGCCAAGTTGCCAGCAAGATAGAGCTAAAAATCCCACTCCACAACGAAGTGATAACTTCGGATAACCAACCAAATCGGAACTGGAGGAGGGAGTTCACCGACCACCAAACGCCACAAACTCTGTCCAACTCACTAGATCTACAAAGGGAAAAAGAAATCCGTGAGGTGAACACCAAAAAGCCTACTCTGATCTGCCGTAAAACCCCCACCGCCTCGCTGACACTCCAGCACGGAGCCCACAGACGTGGATCTACACCACCCCGGAGCTGACGTAGACGAACCCGCATCGTACCTCCGACCACAGTGCCAAGCATATCGATGGCCGGACGGAAGAAAGCAAAACGAAGCAAAAATCAAAGAAGAGGAAGAGAGGAGAGAGCCTCCGACGACCACGCGCTCTGAAGAAGCCGCCGGAGCAAAGATCTAGGGTGAAAGTTGAAAGGTTTGGAGAGAGTTTAATACTTTATGAAAGCAAAGATCGGAAAACAACAACATATATCTTATCTAGTTGTAACACGAAAGACATAATGACAACCATACTAAGTAAACAATTTTAGTTGGAAACCTTCAACACATCTAAGTTATAACTAGTAGTTTGAAGGTTTTACATGATCAACAATAATAGTAATAAGATGTAAACATGATCAAATTTTCCGTTCTTTGTCTTCTTAAGGTTTTACCAAAAAGGCTTACCAAACAAAATTCAAAGCGCCTTGGCTCTACTAAACCTTCATTTCATGTTTATAATTTATCCATATATAAAGTTTTATCTCTCTTAAAACTCTCTCAGACACGTTTCCCAATGCAAAGTGTTTGGCAAGTCCCTGGCTGTGTTCCCGGCCAAAACCCACCGTCAGTTGCCGCTGGTGAACTCCCAATCCCGCCTCCTGTTCCTCCTGACCCCCTGACCCCTCTTCCCCTCTCTCTCCACAATGTTTTCCGCCTCTTAAATCTCCCCTAACTACCTCTAAACCAGGTCTTGCTCCCTTAACCTTCACTGCTAAAGGCACTCTTGTCTTAGCAACAACTACTTCTCAACGGTCAATTCGCAATGAATCTGGTCGAGGAAGAATTAAGCCTGCTACTTTCTCCTACACTGTTCCAAAAATTGGAACACAATCTGCTACCTTATCCGAAACCACCTGTACCAACTCCCCAAACCATAATAACCATCCTCTCTCTCCCACATACCCTAATCTAAAACTACTCCGACTCAAGAACCTTGACCTCGTGCAACCAAACCCTAATTTATTAACTAACACCGGTTCTCTCCCTAAATCCAACCAGTACAATCCCTGCCCATCTCAAACTAAACCTTCAGCTCCACAAAACCCTATCTCAACACAAACCGCTAACCTCCCTGATACTAGCCAACAAAAACCCTGTCCACCTCAAAATAAACCTCCAACCCCACCATCTCAAGTCAAAAACCCTACCCTTTCAGCCAACCCACCATCTCTGGTTGAAAGAATCCGTCTGTCGGAGAACAAAACTCTTAGTCGTTTAGCACCGACTTCAGTAGCTCCAACCGGTAGACCGCGGATCTTGATACCTAATTCTGTATTCCATAGAGGAGCAGAAATACACAAAGACTTTATTATTTGTTACTTTAATGGCAAATCTCCTCCTTTCAATCAAATTCAAAGCGTGTTTAATCACATGTGGGGGAAGGGAAGAAGACTGGAAATTCATAACAACCCGCAAAATATATCAGTGCTTGTGCAAATCCAGAGTGAGTACCTTAGACTGAAAATTCTTGATAAGTACATTTGGTATGTTGGCGACTCCATGTTCCACACTGCTCAATGGTCTTCGGAACACTCAAAATCGACTCCTCCTCTGAAAGCTATCAAGAATGGGCTCATCTGACTGGTGTCCCCCTTAACCTGCGTCATAATGAAGGGTTAAGCTTAGTTGCGGGCCTTGTGGGAGAACCCAAAGAAACTGATGACTTTACCAAAAATCTGGTTAGTCTTACCTTGTCACATGTAAAAGTGGAGGTGGATCTCACCAAACCTCTCCCCCCTGTGGTTGAATTCGAGCGACAGAGTGATGAGGTCGTGGAAGTTTTGGTGCACTACCCTTGGGTCCCCCCTACATGCTCTCATTGCCATGAAATGGGACATATTGTTCATAAATGCCTCACGTACTCGCCTCCTGTACCTGCCAAGAACGTGGAAAAGGAGTCAGTAAAAGAACCTACTAAACATCAGAAAAGATACCAGCCTGTTGATAGAAATAAACAATCCCAAACTCCTCAGAAAGCTATTTCTGGTGGCTCACATGGAGGCTCAACAAGCTTTTCTGAGACTTCTGATGTGGTCCCCATTGGCGCTATTGATAAGGAAACCACAAATACCCTACTTGAAACCCAAAATCCTTCTCAAACCACTATCCATGCTCAACCCAACACTCTTATCCATGTAAGCCCTTTTGTTACACCCCAAACTCATCGAAAACCTCCTCTAAAACGATCCCGTTCCTCCCCAACCCTCTCCCCTCCAGAAACTCCTAACCCAAACCCCTTCTCACAAAACTACCTCTCCTCCTAACCAATTCTTTTCCTCTCCTTGACCCTGTCCTAAACACTAACCCTGGTTCTCTTTTGTCTTCTCGAGGCGGCTCCTCCTTGGAGTTTCCTCTTCCTCATCCCCAATGAGTGTTAAACTATTTTTTTTGGAATGTCCGTGGCCTAAATGACCCGGCTAAGCATCGACCTTTTATTTCTTGGCTTCATCAATATAAGCCACTTTTTGGCGCAATTTTAGAATCATATATTAAAGAACCTTTTTTGAGTCCAATTCTAACCAACCTTTGCCCTGGCTGGTGTTTCTCTTCTAATCACCTCTCTGATGAGGATGGTCGTGTCATCCTTATATGGCGCGATGATATCAAAGTTCAAGTACTTCAGAAATCTCATCAGTGTATCACAAGCAAATTGACCTTCCCCAATCAGCCGCCGATCATCTACTCTGCAATATACGCGTCTAACCTCAGTGATGAGCGTGTTGATCTCTGGATTGAGTTGATCCAACTTCAGTCCGACCTGGATTTGAACAACAACAATTGGATCCTTGGAGGAGACCTAAACCAGATTACTCACCCCTGTGAGCACTCAAGTCCTACTGTCTCTGCCGCAGATGGTCTTATGTATCAACTTCAGGATTGCTTCTTACAATTGGGTGTTTTTGATCTCCGCTTCGTTGGACCCTGTCATACGTGGACTAATAACCGTCCATAAGCTCCTATTGCAAAAAAGCTTGACAGATTGCTGGTTAACACCAACTTTATTGTGTCATTTCCCCACTCTTTAGCCACTTTCCTTCCACCTTCCTTCTCAGACCATTCACCTTGTCTCATTGACCTAGCCTTTAGCCTTCCAAAGTTAGGAACCCAACCCTTCAAAATTCAAAACTACCTTACTAAACACCCTATGTTTTCTCAGCTAATACATGATGTGTGGATTCAAGCCAGGAACAATTGCCAAACTCTAGCTCAGCTTTGCTGGAAACTAAAGAGCATCAAGGGAGATCTAAAGAGACTAAATAGAGAGAACTTTTCGAAAATTCAAGAAAGAGTGGGTGAGACTTACAGTTTGTTACAATGTGCGCAGGTACAGGCTCTCCAAGACCCCTCTCCCCTCACCTTTCAAGCTGAGAAAGACCTTTACCTGAAATGGTCCTTTTTGTGAGAGAATGAAGAGATGTTTTTCAGACAAAAGTCAAGGATTACTTGGTTAAGTGAAGGAGATCAAAACACAACTTACTTTATGCGCATCTGTCAAACAAGAGCAAGCTACAACGCCATTAGATCTTTCCTCACCGGAATAGACATCTGGATAACGGATCCCTTGCTCATGAGTGCTCATGCGGTGGACAATTTTCAATCCGTCCTTGCTCATACTGCTTAATCTCCTCCTCCACTTCACACGTCCCCAGTTTGGTTCCAGGAAATAACTGCGTTCTCCTTTCCGAGGGAGCACCTGCAGCAGATGATAGCAATACCAACTTCAAAAGAAATAAAGACATGTATGTTCAAGCTAAATCCAAATAAGGCCCCAGGGCCTGATGGACTTACCTCTGCATTCTTTAAATCATCTTGGGACACGGTTGGACCGGAGGTCATCACTGCAATCAAAAACTTTTTCGCCTCCAAGTTCCTGCCTGCAACAACAAATGCAACAATCCTGACCTTAGTACCAAAATTCCCGGGCGCAAGTAGGATACAAGAGTTCAGGCCTATATCATGTCTCAACACAGTATACAAAGTTCTTTCTCGGCTCCTGGTAAAGCGACTGAAACCTATTCTACCCAAGCTTATTTTGCCTAGTCAAACTGCATTTGTAAAAGGACGTTTACTTGTTGAGAATACTACGCTTGCTGGAGAATTAATTAATGGATACCATAAAAAGAAAGGGGCTAGACGTATCACCATCAAGGTAGACATTGCCAAAGCTTTTGACACGCTCTCTTGGGATTTCCTCTTTCTTGCCTCTACGGTCTCCAGCTTCCCCACCAGTTCATCGACTGGTTGAAATACTGTGTTTGCACTACAACTTACATGGTGGGATACAATGGGTCAGTAGATGGATTTTTCAAAGGGAAGAGAGGCCTTAGACAGGGCGACCCTCTATCTCCTTATCTCTTTGTGATGGCTATGAACATTCTATCTCATATGCTAAATAGAGCAGCAAGGCAAAGCGAATTTAAATACCATTCTCAATGCAAATCTACTAAACTTACTCACCTCTCTTTTGCTGATGACTTATTGATTTTCATTGATGGCTCTATTAGTTTTGTTCAGCATGCACGTCCTCAAGGAGTTTGAGCAGCGTTTAGGCCTAGCGATTAGTGTGCAGAAAACAAGCTTCTTTGCCTCGGGGTTATCTGAACCAGAAGTGGAGTCTATTCAAGCTTCTACAGGCATGATGCTAGCAACATCACCGTTTAGATACCTTGGAGTCCCACTCAACTCAAGGAAGCTGACCTTAACCAATTGTGAGCCCCTCCTACACCAAGTCAAAGCGCGCTTCTCCTCTTGGTCAGTTAAATCTTTGTCATTCGCTGGGCGTTTACTCCTCATCAAGACAGTCATCGCAGGGATAACAACCTTCTGGTGCTCTGCATTCATCTTGCCAAAGGCCTGCATCAAACATATCAACTCTCTATGCAGCATGTTCTTGTGGAAAGGGAACCTGGAAATCCACAACACTGCGAGGGTGTCATGGGAAACAGTTGTGATAACTAAAAGACAAGGGGGCCTAGGAGTAAAGGACCTTCTTACCTGGAACAAGTCATGTTGTCTCCGCCTCATTTGGATGTTGTTCTTCCGTCCAGACTCGGTTTGGGTGCAGTGGTTTAAAGAAATTATCCTCGAAGGTTCGATTCATAATTTCTGGTCCACACAACCGAAGCAATCTTATTCATGGTTTGTGAACAAACTCCTCAAACTCAAGGGTGCAATATTCCCTCTGATCAAGCTACTGATACAAAATGGGGAGTCTGCTAGCTTCTGGTTTGACAACTGGACACCTTTTGGGAGTTTGAACGTGCATCTATCGGCCTCTATTTCTCGATTGGGGATCCCATAAAATGCAACTGTCTCTTCGCTCTTCAGGAATGGATGTTGGCAACTTCCCCCTGCAAGAACAAAGACGCAGGTACAACTCCAAGCTTATTTGACTACAGTCTCGCTTACTGAGGGCAGTGACTTCTATGCGTGGGAAGTAAATGGAAAAGTCTCTGACCATTATCAAACATGAATCTTATACACAAACCTCTATGAAGAGAGACATGATATCCAATGGTCTAAGGTGGTCTGGTTCTCAAGAGGTATACCGCGTCACAGTTTTCATACTTGGTTAGTGATTCTTGATAGGATCCTAACTAGAGATAGAATGATTGGTTGGGGACTAAACGTTGATGATAAATGCCTGCTCTGCAACTCCAATAGTGAGTCCAGGAACCATCTCTTCTTCTCCTGCGCATACAGCTTTTAACTATGGCATAAAGTGGCTACTCGCCTTCAGATCGTTCTGATGGCAAACTGGGATGACACACTAAATCAGATGGCTTCACTACACTTACCTAAATCGCAGCGGCTTCTGGTCTTGACGGCTTGGCAAGCGACTCTATACTGGGTGTGGAATGAGAGGAACCAGCGATTAGATGCAAACAACTTCCGCTCTCAGGAGTCACGTTTTAAGCTCCTCGACCGCCAACTGATTAACAAGTTCCAAAGTTTCAGAGTTACAAATCCGGAAAGATCGTCCGCGATGATGCAGGCCTGGATTCTTCTTGCCTGACCAGATCGCCGTCTTCCCCGATGAACACCTCACCATCTCTGCAAAGTCGGTTTCTGCTTCTCAGTACTGGGCTTTGGTTCTAACTATCAACTTACCCAAACACAAAAACTGGGCCTCTTTTGGTTCTTATGTTATTCTAAACTGGGCTTGGCCCTGTAAATATTTTAGGTCTTTTGCCATTTTATATTAAGTAAGCCTTTTTTCAAAAAAAAAAAAATTATCCATATATAAACCAACGTCATGTACTATATATATGTATCAGATGGGTGGTCGAAATAAATTAATTTCGCAGTTATCAGTTTTAAAGTTCTACTGACTAGAAATTGATTATATATTATTTCGATTTACCCAAGTTTCGATAGATTGGCAATAAACATGAAAATTGTTTCCTAATTTAATGTTATCTAATGAAATAAGCTTAGTTATATTGGTAACTTAATTAACAATTTGTTTGAAGAACTAATTTTTACCAACCATTGATTAAAGGCATTTTTTTTTTGTCTGTGTTTTTCTTTTTGAAAACAACTTTCTTAATATTAAATAAAAGACCAAAGATTTTATAAAAGTCATAGACACAAATGTTATGATAGTCCAGAAACACATATTAAAAAAGATAAGCTCAACACTATTAAATGGCCCAAGTGAGGAGCCCAAGAGTGAGAGAAGGGGAAGCGTTATCAGAGACAGCCTCTGAGAGATCGTCAAGTCAGCTATACCGGATCCAAACAACATCATGGTCGACGAATGAGTGGGATTGAAAAGTCAAAATGATTGAAGTTTATTCCCGAGTTGTCTATCGAGAAGTTTAAAGATTTGATCAGCCGATCGAAAAAATCTGAGAATGAAGGCAAGCATTTCTTTCTCCCCAAATCCAGTATATAGTTGCTTACCAGGTCAGTAGGGTGAGGATTCTTTGTGGAGATGGTGGAGGAAGGGTGATCATTTGAACCAGAGTGTCCTCCTAATCTTAATGAGGAAGAAGAGGTAATCTTTTAGCAACCTTTTTCCACAAGTCATAACTTAAGTTCCATGAGAAAATTAGATGATCTGGAGACTCTTGGTTTGAGTTGTACAGCATATATTGATCGTCTACTTGAATTCCCTAATGAATTAGTCTTCGCGAGTCGGGTTTATGTTCTGAATCGCCAGCCAAGTGTGAAAGCTGTGTAGAGGAATAACTCTGGAGATCCAAACAATAGAATGCCAGGGGACATCTGATTTCTCTTCAGAAAGGTAATCATAAAGAGTACATGTTTTGTACGTTGATTAAATCCGACCATTAATCTACAACTCATAGTAGTCTTGATCACTGGACAGCTTAATGGTTGCTAAGTAGGCGTAGAGTTGTAGTTGAGCTTCAGATCGCGCTGGTGGGAGCCGCCAGAAACCATCCCGACATAATGAAGAGACGCTGCAAATTGAGGTATTTCAATTCTCGAGTTTGAGCCATTTAAATAAGTTTGAAGATCACTGTAGGGAGACCATTTATCTGACCAGAATCTTTTTGTTTCCCAATTTTGCAGCCTTAGTGTAATTAATGGGAATATAAATTGCTTTAGTTTCAGAAGCTTATTGACTAGTCAAGAATAAGATTGTCTAGGTAGAGTGATCCAGTAGTTCGGCACTGAACCTTTGAGGATAACTTCTTTGAACCATTGAACCCAAACAGAATTTGGTCGAAAGAAAATGAGCCAAAGAAGCCGAAGAGTGCATGCCTTGTTCCAGGTTTTTAAATCTTTCACGCCCAGCCCACCTTGTCTCTTCTCTAATATAACTGTCTCCCATGAAATTCTTGTAGAGTGGTGACCTTCTAGACTACATTTATATAGGAACATGGTACAGAGAGAGTTAACACGTGGGATACAAGCTTTTGGCAGAATGAAAGCTGAACACCAGAAAGCTGTGACCCCGGCAATGCCTGTTTTTGATGAGTAGTAATCTTCCCAAGAAGGACAACGATTTCACTGACTAGGAGGAGAACCGAGATTTCACTTGATGGATGAGTGGTTCAAAGTTTGTGAAGGACAGTTTCCTAGAGTTCAGAGTGACACCTCAGTAGCGAAAAGGAAAGGATCCTTGTGTCATCCCCATCGAAGCTTTAATAAGGTCAGTTTCTTCTATTAGTAAGCCAGAAGCATAAAAACTAGTATTTTGCATATTTATTGCCAAACCCGACTCATCTCAAATTCCTTTAACACTTATAACACTTGTTGAACTGATCCAATAGACCCATCAATAAAAATTAGGAGATCATCATAAAATGAGAGGTGAGTGAGTTTAGTAGACACACAGTTGGTATGGTATTTGAAATGATTTTTCCTCGTTGCCAAGTTTAGCATATGAAAAAGACAATTCATTTCAAAACCAAATAGATAGGGTGATAGAGGGTCTCTTTGCCTTAGACCTCTCTTTCCTTTGAAATATCCATGAACTGAACCATTGTAGCCTACAATATAACTTGATGTGCAGACACACGCTTTTAACTGTTTGATGGAACGAAGTGGAAGCTGAAGCCGTTGAAGACAGGAAAAGAGAAACTCCCAAGATAAGGTATCAAATTCCTTTGCAATGTCCACCTTGATGGTAATCTTGCTTTGGCCATTTATTTTGTGATAACCATTAATCAGTTCTCCTGCTAGCACAATATTCTCCACTAGCAATCTCCCTTTTACAAACGCAGTTTGGCATGGAAAAATTAACGATGGTAGAATAGGCTTCAGCCGCTTGACTAGAAGTCGTAATATAACTTTGTATATTGTGTTGAGACAAGATATAGGCCTGAAGTCACTAATCTTAGTTGCACCCAAAATTTTGGAACTAATGAAAGTATTGTTGCATTTGCTGTATATGGAAGAAATTTGCTAGCAAAGAAGTTCCACACTGCTGATACAACCTCCAGTCCAGTAGTATCCCAAGAAGCTTTAAAGAAATATGAGGTTAGTCCATCCAGACTAGGGGCCTTGTTCGGATTGAGTTTGAAGAAAACAGTTTTTATCTCCTCGGCACTTTGGATGGACACCATTAACTGACTCAAGTGATGCTGTGACGAGTATTCAGAGAGGGCTTGGAACCAATCTGGAGGCGTTAGCTGGAGCGGAGTATTATAATTTAGCGGGCCAAGAACATACATGAAATGATTGACTACTTGCAAACTCATTTCCAGGGGGTCAAGGATCCATGTGCCATCATTCTCTCTTATGGCGTATAGCTTTCTCTTGATTGACAAATCCGATGAAAGTAAGTGGTGTTAAGATCTCCTTCTTATAGCCTGTTGATCTTGAATTTTGTCTGGAGAAAAGCTCCTCTATCTCTCTCTAATTTTTTTATTTCTGGTGCATATTGTGTTCAGCTGGAAACGGGTCTTGAAGAGCTTGTACCTGCGCAATTTACAATAAACAATTAGTTTCACTCGCTCCCTCCTGTATTTTTGAGTAATTTTATTTATTAAGAAGATTTAGATCTCTCTAACTCTGTTTGAGTTTCCAGCACAATTGCGCAAATGTTTGAGATATGTAATAAGCATGAATTCATGCATCATGAAGAGGCTGAGTGAACCTAGGGTGTTTAGTTAGGTACTTTTGAAACTTATAAGGTTGTGTACCAAATGTTGGAAGGGAGAATGCTAGGTCCATGATACAAGGTGTGTGGTATGAGAATAGGGGAGGGAGGAAAGAGGCAAGAGCATGAGGGAAACTTGCTACTAAGGAGCTGTTGACCATAAGTCTATCAAGTTTCTTTGATATTGGAGACGATGACTGGCTGTTGGTCCAAGTGGGGTTCGGACCAATGAAGCGAAGGACAAACATACCCACTTAAGATAAGTAATCGCGAAGTTGACACATGAGATAATCAAGAACATTAACCTCAGGATCAGAGTACTTCATTGGGTGAATAATTTGGTTGAGATCACCCCCCAGTATCCAGCGGATATTATCAAAGATGATAGTAGATTCGAGGTGAATGAGTTCACTCCCTAAGTCCCCACGTTCCGAACCAAGATTTGAGGCATAGACATCAAAGTAGTAAACAAACGCTTGATTCGGGAAACAGAGTTTGCAAGTAATGTATTGGAAACTCTGGGAGATGACTTGGACATTCAGGGAATCTCTCCATATTAAGATAATGCAACCATCAGGATTAGACAATGGTTTGAAAAGAACTTCCAATTCGGGAAAAGAGTTAAAAGGGTTAAGTTTAGAAAAAGTTGTTTGGTGTGTGTCAAGAAGGACTCCAAAAAGTAGTTTGTTAGAATTAAGCTAAGTGACAAAATGTATATGCTTTGCCGGGTCAATAATGCCAAACATTCCAAAAAAATAGCTTTACACTCATTTAGAAGTAGAAAGAGGATCCTCCAAGGGAATGGAAGGTCCACGAGGAACATAAAAAGATAAGTTGTTTAAAATAGATTGGTTTGACTAATTGGGAAATTTGGTACAAGTGGTTTTGCAGAGAGAGGGTCAAAAAGGAGAGAGATTGTGAGAAAGGGTTCGGGTTTGAGGTTTGAGGTTTGGGGAGGGGAGAGAGTCGGGGAGGTACGTGATCGCTTTAGGGAAGGCCTTTGGGGTGGTTCAGGAGTTAGAAAAGGGTTTGAATTTCGCTGAATAAAAGTGGTGATTGAAGTTTGGGGAGAGACATGAGGGTTGTTTAAGAGGCACTGGGGTTCCGAAGGGGACACAAAAGTTGGAGCTAAGGTTTGAACAAGTTGAGGCTACGTCTGAGAGACCGTAAGGGGACGTTTCTTAGTAGGGATCGAGGATGGAGAAGAAAAGGCTTTGGCTGAGGTGGAACAACATGTCGATATTTCTTTATTTGTTGTGGCGTCCCCTTCTGCGCCGTCGGCTTTTCCATTGCAGAACCAAAGTTTTCCACGGGAGGGGTGTAAGAGAAAAAATTTTGCATTATGTGTTCGAGTTCATTTCAATGGGAACACGTTGCAGGAACCCATGAGTAATGGACAACAACCTCAACTACATGTCCACATTGCCTTTTGAATTCCACCACCGGAAGGAGAGGCTTCCTGAGGTCCACCCAAAATTTAGATGGGACAACGTCAGACTAACAAGATTGTTGGTAAAGTCATCAGTCTCTTTAGGTTCACCAATTAACCTTGCAACTAAACTCAAGTCTTCTTCATGTTGCAGGTCAAGAGGGACTCCAGTGAGATGCACCTGAATCTTAATGACTTTCAAGGGAGGAGAAGACTTGGAGTGCTCCGAGGACCATTGAGCAGTATGGAACATGGAGTCACCGACATACCAAATATACTTCTCTAAGATCTTCTGCCTAAGATAATTGCTTGGAATTCTTACTAAGGTTGAAAGATTCAAAGGGTTATTGTGAATCTCTAATCGCTTTCCTTTACACCATAGGTGATTGAAAACACTCTAGATCTGATTGAAAGAAGGAGGTTCCCCATTGAAGTAGCAGATTATGAAGTCTTTATGTAACTCTGCTCCTTTTTGAAAAACAGAGTCATGAATGAGAACTCTAAGTCTTCCAAAAATCACAATGGTAACATGGGAACATCTTTGTTAGGTTTTATCCTCGGAGATACAGATCCGTTCTACCAAGGTTTGGGAAGAAGTCGTAGGCTAGACAGAGGAATTTAGGTTTGCTGAGGTTACGGTAGGTAAGGAAGGAGTTGAACCTAGGGTTTGGGTGTATTTAGTTTGGCTTTTTGAGGGTTAGCTAAAGGATGGGGCCGGGGTTGAGGAGGCCGGGTTAGTTAGGAAAAGGGATGATGACTTAGGAGGGAGGGTTTTAAAGGTTTCTCAAGGATTAATCTCTTATTCTGAGTTTTGAACAGTAGTTGAAGAGTCTCCAGATTTGGAAACATTTATTGAGGGTTCATTTTTTTTCAGTTACCGGAGGTAAGTAAGCTCCATTTTAGTAGAAGTAGAAGCAGCTGAAGCCATTGAAGCTCTTGCAATTTAAGAACATTCTCCTTCTTAATAGAAGAGGGAGTAGTTGTAGATCTGGTTGATTTATGACAAGTTTTTATATCAGGTAAGGTTGGGAAGTTATGGAAAATAGAAGGAAATTTTGGTCAAGACGGTCAGGGGATTTCAACAGAGGGTCAGAGTGGTCACCAGCAGCTGCAGACGTAGGATTCAGGTCAGAAAATCTCCCAAGATATTCCACACGTTTTACATCAAAATTTATATCAAATAAGTTTTTACTTTCTATGATAAATATTAAAACAATCTTTTGTCCACTTTTGATGTCATATAAATATTTGTTTTGTATCAATTCACTTTTAATCATACATACATATAATTTTTGTATATATTCGGTACAAGTTTTTTTTGGTTATAAAATAACTAAATCCGTTATCGTCAATATTTTGCTTATCATGTGTGGTTCGATTTGAACCAAATGGAGTTTTTAAACATTGGTGTTATTATTCTCAAACATGTTTTGTTTGGAAAATAATGATTATATCTGTTTTTATTTTATGATTACATTTGTTTCGTGGGATTATTTGTGAAATAATCAAATAAAAAGAATAATTTTTTTTTTAGAGAGAGATTGATATACCATGATTTTGACCCGTTTTTGGTCATGGTATTGATATGTTTTTATAATAATTATCTATGTTTTGGAGTCTATTAGGTATGTTTTCAGGTTCAGGAGCATTTTGTAGTAAAGTGATGAGCATTTTGTAGTAAAGTGATGATTTAGGTGCCTTATGGAGCTTAAAGGAGAGTTTTACAAGATGACTATGAAGATCCGACATTGAGAGACGCATATCGATCTATACATAACTTGTGTAATCGATCGATGACGATTCCGTAGAAGTTGAAGTCGAGATACTCCATCGATCGATGTACGCCATGTACCATCGATCGATACAGAGCGTGATGAGCAAGATTTACTTGGCCAACTTGAAGCCCAAGTTCTCACCAAATTACAACATTGCCCCTGACGAGTTTTTAACCTAATTGTACTCCATATTTATAGTTATGCCTATGAGCCCTAGAAAGACATCGAGATATTTTCAGAAAGTTTTTATCTAAGTTCTTGTATTCTATTTTATACTTAGCAATAAAGTATTTTCATTTCATCTTATTCTTTTGCTATGAATCTATTGGCTATGTCTGAGTAGATTCATTTGTTAGATTTGGGGTTCAAATAGTTATGAGGGATTAGCCCNAACTATGGATTGTTGAGTTGTTATATTCATTATCCAAATGAACCCTAATGCTTACTCTAGATTTGCTACCTAGAGTTATGATTATGGAGTGACTAATCTAATAGTCATTTTCCTGAAATCATTTGGCTAAGCCCAGACTCTATTAGGCACGAGCGACATCCGGTCTAATAGAAATTCTCGGGTGAACACAGTTTCAATTCGATCTGATCCTATATCGATTGATACTCCTGTAGAGTCATCGATCGACGGCAACATATATCGATCGACACTGCGATAGCAACATCGATCGATACTGTCGGCAATAAGATCAATGGATGAGTCTAATAGCGACAGCTATAGATTTATCTAAGGATTGAAGTTCTCATATATTTGCAAGCAATTCGTTAAGACATCTATAGATTTATAATCCTGATTTTCTGAATAGTAACCTTGAATCTAACTACTTTCTTTCATTGTTTTCCAAAACCTATTTTCCTTAGCAACTTACCATTGCTACCAACTTTTATTTATTGTTTTAAACCTTTTCAACCTAGCTTAATCACTTAAGATTATATCTTTTGTGACTCTAGTTCCTTGTGGATTCGATCCCTAAGTACTACGATTGAACCTCTTATTTGAAAGAGTAAATCACTCCTTAGGGTTAAACATTTGAGTGATATCAGAGATTGAAAGAGAAATGAGAAAAAGAGTTGTTTTAGTTTTTTGTAAATTAAAAACTTTTTATGTTTAGTTGGATAAATTTCCCTTAGAGCCACCCCATTAGTGAACCCCCACTTGGGGTTCATTAGATTTTTTTAATATATATTTGTGGTGGGGCCATGAATAGTGTTGAACCTATATAATGTTTGTTATTCCATTAGTGAACCCGAAGTTGGGTTTTTATCAATAAAAACAAAAACAAAAAAAAGTTTTTATTCAATACAATGAAAATTCATAAACGTACAAAGATTATTCATCTTGATTACCAAACTTTTGCCATATATTTTCTACTAAATCAGCTTGCAAACGAGCATGTATTTGTTGATCCCGGATTTGACTGTGAATGCCAAGCATATTACCGATATTGGAAGGGGTGTCCGTAGAGTATGAGAACTCAACCTGGGAACTCCTGCTTGACTCTCCTGATACAAAGTCAGATGTATCATATTGAGTGTATCCGTCTCGTTCGTTCTCTACTATCATATTGTGCAGTATGACACAAGTTCTCAGTATCCTTTCTATCTTTTATTTGTCCCATAGTAGAGCTGGGTTTTTAACTATTGCAAACCTAGCTTGCAATACTCCAAAAGCACGTTCGACATCTTTTCTGACGGATTCTTGACGTTCAGAAAATAATTCGGCTTTAGGACCTTGGGGAAGTGGGATGGATTGGATAATTTTTGACCATTTCGAATAGATTTCGTCTGTAAGGTAGTACGCCATACGATAATTGTGGTCGTTGACCTTGAACTTAACTTTAGGAGCTTGACCTTGTAAAATGTCATCAAAACCTTGTGACCGATCAAGAACATTAATATCGTTGAGGGTACCTGGAGCTCCGAAGTAAGCATGCCATAACCATAGGTCATGTGATGCCACTGCCTCTAAGACAATTGTCGGCTTTCCTGAACCACGTGTGTATTGTCCTCTCCTAGTCGTTGGGCAGTTTTTCCACTCCCAATGCATACACTCGATGATGCCTATCATCCCTGGAAACCCGCGTACCTCTCCAACATCAAGTAATCGTTGAAGATCATCCACTGTCGGTCTCCTTAGATACTCATCTCCAAACTATTGTATTATCCCATTAGTGAAATTTTCCAAACATAAAAGTGCAGTACTCTCACCAATTCACAGATATTCGTCACACAAATCTCTCGATTGACCATATGCCAGCATACGTATAGCTGTTGTACACTTTTGTAGTGCAGATAGCCCGTACCTTCCGTGAGCATTTCTTCGTTGCTTAAAGTATGGAACATCATTACTTAGGCGATCAAAAATGCGAAGGAACAATTGCATGTTCATTCGAAAACGGTGCCTAAACATTTCCAGTGGGTATGTAGTAGTTTCCCTGAAATAGTCGTTCCAAAGTATATTGTGACCTTGTTCCTGATCTCTTTCGATATAAGCTCGTCTCTTCAGATTTTTGGCTTGAACATTGAACACTGACTTGAATGCATGATCAAATTTTTGGTCGAACATTTCTTCAAAAGCCTTGTTTAATCTTTCATCAACACCATCAGACGATGAGGAAGACATTGTATTTTCTTTAGAAGAAAAATGAATGACCTATTGAGTTAAGGGTTTGGGAATTTAGCTAAGTGTGCGGAAAAAAAAAGAAAATGTGACCTGCACAACAAGACGAAACAAGCAAGTTAAACAAGAAGCAATGTAGTAAAAGAAATAAAAACCAGAAAGGCACTAAAAAGTGTTGGGGTCAAAATCGGTTACGGCAGAATCAACGACCAAAACTTTTTGAAAAGTTAAGAATAGGTTTATAAAATACGAGAAAGTGTCAAGAAGAATTCTAATGACTTTCCGAACAAAGGAATTCCGTAAACTTAACAATCGTCATCCTGAAAATCATCCGAAAATCGAATAAAACAATCCGCGATTATCCAAATTGGCCAACTTAGCAAAAACGGCTGTAACATCCAAACTCCCCGAAACGGTAAAACTGTTGTTGAGGTCGAAAACGGTAACCTCAAGATCAACGTATACATTTATTTCTCCGTATGTTCACCAAGAGGATCTCGGGTCGAGAAAATGAGACACGATCGAAACCGAACAACCGACCAGCTCGCCAAGATGCGAGCTGGCTGTGCTTGACCACCTCACCTGTTGGCGAGCTGAACCAACCAGTCCAACTCGCCAATAGGTGAGCTGGCCGTGCCTGACCAGCCCGCCTGTTGGCGAGCTGAACCAACTAGTCTAGCTCGCCAACATGCGAGCTGGCCGTGCTTGACCAGCTCGTCAGTTGGCGAGCTGAACATACCAGTCCAGATCGCCAACATGCGAGCTGGCCGTGCTTGACCAGTTTGATGTATTGTCGAGCTGAATCAAACCGTCCATGCCCCTCAACTCGATCGTACTCTGAACCGTGATCAGAGCATCCCGCAAAAGGCTTGTTTTCTCGTAAAGCCTCGAGTAAATCGTATAAAACGGCAACATTTAAATGAAACACCGAACATTGCCAAACTATACAATTAACTCGAGATATTTTATAAAAAAATCGCTAAAGACTTGTTTTCTTGTAAAACCTCGAGTAAATCGTATAAAACGGCAACGGTTAAGCGAAACACTAAGCATTGCCAAACTATACGATTAACTCAAGATGTTTTACAAAAACGGCATCGCGTCAAGGAACGATCTCGTCTAAAGTCGTAAAACGGCTAAATCGCAAAACGGCTTGGGAAATCCTAAAACGCGATAAAGGCCCACTCACGGCTTTAGACAAGATTCAGCCCAAAGATATGATGACGGATTACTCATTATTCGCAGGAGTGGGAAAATGTCGAGATTGAAGACAAAATTTAAGTTTTCCAAAGAAAAACGGAAAGATCGAGATAAATGGAAGATTCCCGACAAGCGCGAATCGGGACGGAAAAAGGAAAGACCAACCACCTAGAAGAGGAGTATATAAGCATAAGGTCAGGGACAAGAAGAAAAGACGATTTTCAGAGCTCTCATCTCACAGAAAAACTTATCACTTAGAAGCATTTAGGCAACTTTCTGTTTTTGTTATCGAGCTGCGTCTCAACTAGGGTTTTAGTCTTAGGTTGCTAGAACAAGGAAACTCGCCGTCAGCTCTTGTAGCCAAGGCTTTTACCTCGTTGTACCGTTCTTACACAAAATCAGAATAAGAAACCACTTTGCTCTCTTTTCGATTCTCATATTGTTTTACTATCTTTCTCGTATTCGGATTGCTTGGTGTATGGTTTAGCATATATCCGGGACCTCTGGGAAATTAGGGTTTTTCTTAAGTTCCTTAATTTACGGAAATCGACGGTGTGAATTTCGGTTCCAACAGTTTGGCGCTAGAAGGAGGGTGGGTTACGGATCTATCTAACTCTTAGACTGCATTACGCTTGATCAATTACGATGACATAAGAACAACCAACTCGTGAAAACTAAAACGTTGGAACTCAAACTCCAAACGCGACCACAGTTAACGCTACGGCCAACACTACGTCGCTGCAGGAGGTACTCTCCACCTATCCAAAGAGGACGGAAGAGCAGGATAAGCTAATCAGATCTCTCGCGAAACAGGTCGAAACCCTAACCGCGAAGACCTAGTTTATCCGCCCTAGCAGAAGTACAAGAATCCGCGGAAGAATACTAGATTTTGCGACTCTTATGGATTGTCCCAGAACCTAGTTGAGCAGTCTACCGGGTAAACCTCCGAAAAAGATAACCCTGACGCGACAGAAAAGGACTTGGAAAAATCTCCTTCTCGCGAACAGGAGGCCGAGGACGACGGTGTCGAAAAGGTTAATCTGGAAACAAGCGAGCAAGCCGATCCACCGGAGGAAGACGATGACGTTCATCCAAGAAGGATTAAAGATCACAGTCCTCAGCCCGAATCTTCTCCCGAACACTCTCCCACCGAGGATGAGGAGGAGCTCTATTGCATGGAGCATGCAAAAACGGCAAATGAACGATCTCAGGTCACTCGCAGCAAACGCCGACAGGGTCGGAAAATTGCTGGCGACCCAACTGAGATTCACGATCTCTGCGATTATATCACTAAAACGGCTGCAACGGTATATAAAAGCAGTGAAGTCTCGAAATCGAGTCTTAACCAAAATATGCATACAATCAAATCACGATACCTTTCCGACCCCATCTGGTCCTGAAAAGAGGAATGTAGTTCTCCTCCACCGAAGCACTATCCGCGTGAACATAGAAAAAACTCTTCTTCCAAGAAGGGTAGTTCGACTTCAAATTGGTAACAATCGCCATGTCGCGACGAGGGCGCAACCGGACCCTACCTGAAGTTCCCTTGGGTTTCAACAAGTTTTCGAAGTGATTAGCATTGAGATTCAGACCTCGCTCATAACTCAGCACCAGAATCCCGACGAGTTGTTGCAAGCTGCACGTGGTCATCTGACTTATCGACAGCCTAAGACGATGAAGGAACCGAACGACGGTATCTGGAATCGGAAACCACAAATGACATTACATCAAGAATACATCATAGCATGTGAAGTAGCCATCAGGTGCAGCCTCCTCGTCCTCCCCAGCCATCGGAAGAAGAAACTCCACCGCATCCGAAATACAACAGAATCGTCGAATGGAATCAAGGCCGTAGGGACAAGTCAGACTCGGACATCCGATGACACGATTGGCATAGAACAGAGGCGGAACCGAGGTCCCCGGCTTGGCTGACCTCACTTCGCCTCCGTCCCCTCGATATGCATCGATATCCTCGGGATAAACAAAAGGTATCACAAACTCCTCCTTTGGTTCTACGAGACGATATTGCGAATTAGCCCCGTCGGAACCGTAATGTTCAGAGCTGGTCTCGGAGCGAGTCCTCCTCTTTGAAAACATGGTCAAATGCGAAAAGATTCAAAGAGAGAAAGAAAGAGAGAGAGAAGCTTTTTCTAACTTAGGAAAAATTATGTGGAAAGAAGTGAGTAAAAAATTTGAAAACTTACTCCACATATTTATAAGCAAGATTCAACTATTCACCTTCGGACTTTTGGTCGTTAAAGTTCCGCATAATTCTACCAAACTTGCCAAACAAGTTCAAACCGCTCGCAAGAACTCTAAGATTCTTACGAGCTGGGGGGCTAATTGTTGGGGTCAAAATCGGTTACGACGGAATCAACGACCAAAAATTTCCGTAAAGTTAAGAATAGTTTTATAAAATACGAGAAAGTGTCAAGAAGAATTCTAAGGACTTTCCGAATAAAGGAATTCCGTAAACTTCTAGAAATCATCGGAAAATCGAATAAAACAATCCGCGATTATCCAAATTGGCCAAATTAGCAAAAACGGCAGTAACGTCCAAACTCCCTGAAACGGTAAAATTGTTGTTGAGGTCGAAAAAAGTAACCTCGATATCAACGTCTATGATTATTTCTCCTTATGTTC
Organism: Eruca vesicaria subsp. sativa; assembly: GCA_932364175.1. Lineage (NCBI taxonomy): Eukaryota > Viridiplantae > Streptophyta > Magnoliopsida > Brassicales > Brassicaceae > Eruca > Eruca vesicaria. The sequence continues at coordinate 244,818 of CAKOAT010228487.1, read as the reverse complement.
TCGGAAAGGATATCTGGCCGAGAAAACGAGAAACGATCAAATTCGAACAACCGACCAGCTCGCCAACAGACGAGCTGGCCATGCTTGACCAGCTCGCCTGTTGGCGCGCTGAACCAACCAGTCCAGCTCGCCAACAGGCGAGCCAGCCGTGCCTGAGCAGCTCGCCTGTTGACGAGCTCAACCAACCAGTCCAGATTGCAAACAGGCGAGCTGAACCAACCAGTCCAGCTTGCCAACAGGCGAGCTGGCCGTGCCTGACCAGTTCGACTGTTGGCGAGCTGAACTAATCAGTCAACTCGCCAACAGACGAGCTGGCCGTGCTTGACCAATACGACGTCTTGTTGAGCTGAGTCAAACCATCCATGCCCCTTGACTCGATCGTACTCTGAACCGGTTAAACGAAACACCGAACATTGCCAAACTATACAATTAACTGGAGATATTTTATAAAAAATCGCTAAATACTTGTTTTCTCGTAAAACCTCGAGTAAATCGTATAAAACAGCAATGGTTAAACGAAACACCAAACATTGCCAAACTATACGATTAACCTGAGATGTTTTATAAAAATGGCATCGCGTCATGGAACGATCTCATCTAAAGTCATGAAACGGCTAAATCGCAAAACGGCTCAAAAAATCCTAAAACACAATAAAGGCCCACTCACGACTTTAGACAAGATCCAGCCCAAATATATGATGACGGTTTATCATTATTCGCAGGAGTGGGAAAATGTCAAGATTGAAGAAAAAATAGAAGTTTTCCAAAAAACAACCGGAAAGATCGAGATAAAAGATAGATTTCCGACAAGCGCGAATCAGGACGGAAAAGGAAAGACCAACCGCCTAGAAGAGGAGTATATAAGCACAAGATCTAGGACAAGAAGAAAAGACGATTTTCAAAGCTCTCATCTCACATAAAAAACTTAGCACTTAGAGCATTTAGGCAACTTTCCGTTTTTGTTATCGAGCTGCGTCTCAACTAGGGTTTTAGTCTTAGGTTGCTAGAACTAGGAAAGTCGTTGTCAGCTCTTGTAGCCAAGGCTTTTCCCTCGTTGTACCGTTCTTACGCAAAATTGGAATAAGAAACCTCTTTGCTCTCTTTTCTATTCTCATATTGTTTTACTATCTTTCTCGTATTCTAATTGCTTGGAGTGTGGCTTAGCAAATATCTGGGACCTCTGAGAAATTTGGGTTTTCCCTAAGTTCCTTAATTTTACGGAAATCGATGGTGTGAATTTCAGTTCCCACAAAAAGATCAAAGGCAGTAACAAACAACATACGTCACTGACCCGAACTAGCAACACATTAAAAGAAGTCTTCACTAACAATATCGAAGCAACCGAACAATATCGAAGCAACCTATAAGTTTCAATATCAAACCAGATTCAAGCAACTAACTTCACTGACCAAGACTATCAAGATTTTTTTTAGAGTAGGATTCAAGCAACTAAGTTTTAAAATAACAACTTAGTTTAAAGGAAGGCAATAACAAGATCAAAGCAATTCGGATATGAGTTTGTTCTTGAGAGACACTTCTATTTCAGAAAGTGTATCTTTTTGAGCAAGGAGACGATCAAGGATTTTGTGTTTGGATATGTTCTCTTTCACAACTAGCATGCTCTCTAATTGATCATAAGATGTTTCATTCCCATGCTTCTTGCATTTGGCTGCTTTGGAAGCCTTAACACTAGGAGGCCTAACATCTTCCACGTCAGGCACCACCTCCGCAGGATCCTTCTTTTTGTCCTTCCCACCATCTCTGGACAAACAGTTTGATCTCCATTTTTGATCAAACCGTAGTTCCCTCCAGGCATGTTCAAGACTGAACTTCACCTGGTGGTCATTTACGAAGATTTCCTGGGCAGCCTTCATGAGATCATAATCCTTCTGGCCACTAGTTTGCTCCTTGACAGCCGCCTCATAGCAACCCACAAACTTACACACGTGCTCATTCACTCTTCCCCACCTCTGCTTACATTGACTTGCCTCTCTATGAGGTAAGCCACTTAGCTGAGGGCTTGAATTGAAATACTACTATATCCTCTTCCAAAACGCTCCCGCCTTCTGCTCATTACTCACTATGGGATCTTTGCTGGTATTCAACCAAGCACTGATGAGGATAATGTCTTCTTTTGGTGTCAACTTTCTCATTTCAACTGGTTTTGGATCTTCAGAGCTCTGGCTACTAAACCTAAGAATTTCAGGAGGCTCTAAGTCTATTGTTTGACTGCTCTGTGAAGCTAATAGGTTAACAAACCCGGGAGAGTTTTGGGAAAAAGGATTCATTTTGGTTTCGTTGGTGTTTTTAAGTTGGTTTCTGTTTTGAGTTTAGTTTTTCTTTGTTGGTGTTTTTAAGTTGGTCTACGTTTATTGTATGTGGTTTTGTTATCTTTTCAAACAAGTTTTTACTCACAAAGTTAAAGAAACTCTAATCACCAAACACTCATTATACTTAATTGTACAACAACATTAATACAGACCATTCATTACACATCAAATCATTTTTTTCAATTCGACCATTCATCACAGCGAACAACCAACACAGAATTAATGCAAAATGTACTTCTTATTCTATTTAAGTTTAGTGAAATTAAGTTACTTCTAGTTCAGTTTGCTCTAGCTTAAGAACTACAAGTACTTCTAATTGACTTTACTTGAGTGTAGTTTTTTTTTAAAAACGTAAGTTGTAGTTCACTTTAGTTTATTGAAAGTTTTTTAGTTATAGTTGTAGTTCACTTTAGTTCAGTTTGCTATAGCTTAAGAACTACAAGTACTTCTATTTAACTGTAGTTAAGTGTATTTTAAAAACAAAAACGTAAGTTGTACTTCTTGTTCTAAAGTTTTTTAGTTAAAGTTTTTTTAGTTATAAGTCAGTATAGTTTAGATTACTTCAGTTCCGCTTAAGCTTAAGAACAAGAAGTAGTTGTAGTTAATTTAGTATAGCATTTAAAAACATAAAACTACAGTTTGCTTTAGCTAAAGAACAACAACTAGTCCACGCACAGTTTAGTTCAGGTTTAGTGTACCTTTGGGTTTTATTCGAAGCAGAGCTTCTCCAGGGTTTAGACATGACCAGTGAGGTTATCAACCTGGCCAGTGAAGAATTCAACATGTGCCTGCACATGGAAACGGCAATCAAAAAGTGTTAGTGATTGAATATGTACCTAACTTTACAAATATTAACTACGTTATTCAGATTTACTAACCTCCAGTGTCTCAATTTTTTTATTTAGATACGGCATCCCCTTGATCACCTCCTCAGCCTCCTCCAACCGCTTACTCAGCCATTCACTCTTCTCCATGTCAGTGACCTGAAAATGAGATTATCAACCTGCACAGTGAGGATTCTAACATGTGCCTGCGCATGTAAACACAAATTAAAGGGTTATCAAACACATATATGAGAGACTCAAAAGTATATGTAAACACAAATTAAAGAGTTATCATTCTAACCTCCAGTGTCTCAATCTGATTATTGAGCTTAGGCACCCCGTTTATCACCTGCTCAGCCTCCTCGAATCTCTTAGTCAGGCGTTCGATCTCCTCATGGACACCAATTACTCATGGCTGACGATAATGGAACCTATCAGCCTTTTTTACAGCAGAAACACAAGTCAGAACCGGTTTGTGCAACATAAATTTTACAAATTAGCCAATTGATAATTAATTTTGACCTTGATAATTAAACACAAGTCATAATCGGTTTGTTTACCTGGTAGTTTTTGTAGGTGAAGAAGCGCTTGCCAGGAAGAGTGTCGTAGTTATTCTTCCCCTAGACCTCGTCAATAATTCTCCCACCACACGGAAACCTAGTCGGAATCTCGTACTCCGAATCGGCAACTTATCCAAGCATGTTGATGTAGTCCTTTGCCCTCTTTGTGTCTCTTCTGCGGGATCCATCTGAAGCAGAAAAACAAATTTGATTACAACATAATGACTAAACAAAATGTTTAAACGAACCCAAAATCTAACCCTCATCATGATTCTAGACCATAAATCCAAACCCCCATACTCAATTAGAACCCTAACTAGAAACCCCCAAATCGTTGAAGAACCCTAACTCGAAACCCTCGAAATCGATTTCGATTCCACGGCAAAGGAACCCTAAATCGAACCCGCATGAACATTTACAACCATAAAACGATACCCCCATACTCGATTTAAAACTCTAACTAGAAACCCCCAAATTGTTGAAGAACCCTAACTTGAAACCCCCAAAATCGATTTCGAATCAACGGTAAAGGAACCCTAAATCAAACTTGCATGTAGATCTACAACCATAAAACGAAACCCCCTTTCAACTTAGAACCCTAAAATCAAAACACAAAAATTGATTTCGATTTCACGAGATCCCTTCGACCCTAAAATCGATTTTATTTAAACGTCAGAGTAGTCGATATTCACCTGAATTCGTGGAGGAGACCGTCCGTCGTCGATTTGATAGGGAAACGCTCCAGTCTCGCCGTCACTCGCGAAATCGCCTCAGAGAGAAGGAAACCCTAGAGAGGAGATAAAATGATAGATCTATCGGGAGACCCGTGTTTCAACTTGGTCAACATAAAAAACTTCATTCCAATCAGGCGTTGACACGTGGCTTGAACCCGTATCATATGAGTTCACTCTGGCGAACCGGTTCACCGAAATTAGTCCAGTTTTTAATTAAAAAGTATTTTGTAAGAATCTGAATCCATAAATTCCATGTGATACTCTAATGGGCATGCTTTTATTTCGTTCCACAATTACATGCAGGTTCAAAGGTGTTTATATTTAGGGCTTATTAGCGAAGTAGACAAATCTGGGAGGTATATTAAGTAAGTAACAGTGATGTTGACGTAATTCAGTGTTTGACATTTAGGCTGTTTTTCATCCGGTATTACCCCTTTCACCAACATGTATCCAGTTATATGTTATAAAATTAATGACATGTTAGTTATCTGTAGGATAGGTAAATAACGAAACGTATGAATTGCATAGAGAAACAGTTTACCTATTTATGTTCCATTCTACCTAGGTCATCCATTCCATTCCGTTAACCTATTTCTGTTCCATTCTACCTAGGTTATCCATTCCATGTCCTTTACCTATTGATATGTTCCATTCCGTTTTCTATTAAGAAAATATAAACCCCAATCTATTGGCGATTAACGCCTTTCTTTTTGTTTACACCACTTAACAAAAGGTAGGAAAATATAAACCCTAATCAATAAACATAACTTAGGGAAATATAAACCCCATAAATTATCATTTAAAATGGTATGGACGTTTATCACTAAACAAAAATTAAGAAAATATAAACCCCAATCCATTGCCGTTTAACCCCTTTCTTATGTTAATCTTTTCTTTTGTTTACCCCACTAAACAAAAGGTAGAGAAATGTAAACCACAATCAATAAACATAAGTTAGAGAATATAAACCCCACAATTTGGCATTTAAAATGTTATGGACGCTAATCACTAAACAAAAATTAGGAAAATATATTAAGCCCAATCCATGGCGATTAACACCTTTCTTTTGTTGACACAACTAAACAATAAACATAGGTTAGCTAGGGAAATATAAACCCCATAAATTGTCATTTAAAATATTATGGACGCTAATCACTAAACAAAAATTAAGAAAATATAAACCCCAATCCATTGCCGTTTAACCCTTTTCTTATGTTAATCTTTTATTTTGTTTACCCCACTAAACAAAAGGTAGAGAAATGTAAACCACAATCAATAAACATAAATTAGAGAAATATAAACCCCATAAATTGGCATTTAAAATGTTATGGACGCTAATCACTAAACAAAAATTAGGAAAATATAAACCCCAATCCATTGGCGATTAACACCTTTCTTTTGTTTACACAACTAAACAATGAACATAAGTTAGGGAAATATAAACCCCATAAATTGTCATTTATAATGTTATGGACGCTAATCACTAAACAAAAATAAAGAAAATATTAACCCCAATCCATTGCCGTTTAACCCCTTTCTTATGTTAACTACAATCGTACATAAGATGTATTTCCATTCTATATGAGCATACAGAACAGAAAAGGTGACAAACGATATAACATAGAATATATCATTCAAAATTTAAAGTATCTATAATTGCAGGGAAAAGAAATAATGTCAACCTCAATCTTCTATAAACTAAATCTGAATCACTAATGACTAAAACCTACATGGAAATATAAACCTTAAACCCTAACCCAATATCAACCCCAATCTTCTATAAACTAAATCCAAACCCCTAATCACTAAACCCTAAATGGAAATATAAACACCCAATATCAACCCCAATCTTTAATAAACTAACCCAAACTCTGAATGAATATCATTCTCATTCAATATGATATTATATACTATTTTATTTGATGTCATAATAACTTCTATTCCATTTACATTCAATATATTATTTCTCTTTACAAAATCATATACACACTAATATAAAATACATATACACACTGATACATAACTCATAACAAGAGAATATGAAATAAAAATGAACAAGAATGAACCCTCTAATGCGTTCTTGATCATCTCAATTTAGCGGAGGTTGGATTGTCTGTTAACCCTTTTCTTTCCAGTGGGTTCACTCTCTGTCGCGAACAATTTACTTGGAAGGTCCAACTCGTCCATGACAGACCTAACATAATCAAAAAAATATGAGAAAATAGTTAGTAGAGATAAGCTATACAATTAGTCAAGAAATCTATTATATTGTATGTAGGAAGGGAATTTTTATGGCAAACATCAAAATTGTTGATAAAGACTTATAAAATACATACATTCTTCGCATGCTATTCCATTTCACATAGAATTGTATGAATCTAAAATTTATTCTATTCCATCTCATATAGAATTTTTTAATAGAGCTGAGTCGATGTCTAGAGAAGAGAAACCTATGGGTTGTTCTATTTTGAGTAGAATAGGCCTAACAAATTATTGATAAAAAATTCTAAAGTACATATGTTGCAGATCATGCTATTCCATCTGAAATTGAATATTCCTAATAGATCGTATGCTATGTCCAAACAAAAATAACTTATGTTCCTAATAGATCAAAGTAAAAAAAAAACACCGAGAACTTACAGCCGGTTTGAAGATCTGAGAATAATTGACTTAGTTAAAGTTGGAGAGAAAGGGTGTATTACTAACCGCCGTTGAAACTCTAACGCGGAACTCAAACGCGCAACATGACTGAAAATGGAGGACGAAGGAGATGGAAAAGCTTTTGATTTTTGCGGAGAGAAAGCGGTGGAGCAGATCGCTAATAGAGACCTTGTGACTTCAATATAGTTATTAAAAAGTGAAAAAGAAAAGAGGTGAATTAGCCAAGACAAGATTTATTTTTGTGTGGTGAAAAATTAATTTTTTAATTAATTCTTTTTAGCAGGTTCAGCCAGTTGAATAAAAAGGTAGTATAGTATTAATATGTATATATAACAGAGTGTATATGTCTGTTAGAGAAAATGACTAGTAGGTGAATTACAGTTTTTTTCATGGTTATAGGCCCTAATTCTCCTTATATATATATTTTTTTTCTTGCGAGTACGTTGGCTCAAATGTGTTGTGGCTGACGTAACCGGTTTGAACCGCTTCGATTAACGAACGGCGGTTAAGTTCGGACCACAAATAGTACAACTAATAGTGGCATGTCACTGTAATTATCAAAAAAGAAGAAGGGTAAGATCCCAAATAGCTAGCCAACCACTTGGTTTAGTTTTTAATCCTGTTCAAATATTTCGTTTTAAGTCTTAACCAGTCGCCTTTACTCTTTTCTTTCTACTTATTAGTAAAAAGAAAGCAAAATTAAGGGGCGCTTCTCCGCTAAATCTCTCCCTTGCTTCTCTCTCTCTCTCTAAACACATCACATTACTCTCTCCTTCCTTGGATCGATTCGGTTTGGTGTAGTTCTGATTGGAAAATAGGCAGATCTGAAGGGAAGAGAGGCAGATCGGGTAGGTCATGGAGGAAGCTCTTGAAATGGCGCGAGCCAAGGACACCAAGGAGCGCATGGCGGCCGTGGAGCGGCTTCACCAACTTCTCGAAGCTTCTAGAAAGAGCTTGAGTTCATCGGAAGTGACGTCACTTGTTGATTCTTGTCTGGATCTCCTCAAGGACAGCAATTTCAGAGTCTCTCAGGGTGCGCTTCAGGCGCTTGCTTCCGCCGCCGTGCTCGCCGGCGAGCATCTGAAGCTTCACTTGAACGCGCTTGTCCCTGCCGTCGTGGAGAGGCTTGGGGATAGCAAGCAGCCGGTTAGGGATGCGGCGAGGCGTTTGCTGACAACTCTCATGGAGGTGAAATCAATTATTATTATTATTATTATTATCTCTTTGCTTATTGACAAATGTGATGTAACAGTTTCTTTATCTCTTTATTTATTTTTAAAGGTTTCATCTCCGACGATAATAGTGGAAAGAGCAGGTTCGTATGGTTGGATGCATAAGAGTTGGAGAGTAAGGGAAGAGTTTGCGCGTACTGTCACATCTGCTATTGGTCTCTTTGCATCCACTGAGCTCCCTCTTCAGCGTGTTATTCTTGCTCCGGTACAAAGAATCAACTTTGTTTATGCTTTGTATTGATTGGTTTTAAGAAGGCAGTTCAACTCGATTTTAAAAATGGTATTTTTCTTGTCTTGTTTATCAGATACTTCAGATGTTAAATGATCCGAATCAAGCGGTTAGGGAAGCTGCAATTCTATGCATTGAGGTAAAGTTTTCAACTCATTTTCACGTTTCAACCACACAATTGTTAAGAGATTCGGTGTTAGTTTCTAATGATGAAGTCTGGATGGTTATCTACCTCATGGATGGTTATCTAGCTCAAATTTCGGCATTATGAATGAGATAGTAGTTGATGCAATAAACTTTGTGTAGAGAATTTCATCAGTTGTTCTGTGAAGCCCTGTCTATTTGTTTTTGAGAATCCATATAGTATAGAGTTCGGAAGCTGTGTCTCGTGCTTTTGTTTCTAACATCACACTTGTGTTTTCTCTCAGGAGATGTACATGCAGGGTGGGTCTCAATTTCGTGAGGAGCTTCAACGCCACCATCTTCCTTCTTATATGGTAAATTTCAGATTATGATTGATTCATATGCGGTTCAGAGCGTGTATATTGCATCATGGCTTAGTGTAGTTTGATGAGGAATAGTAGAATTACAGTTTGCTACAACTCCTGCTCTGTTATGAATCAGGTAAAGGATATTAATGCTCGACTGGAACGTATTGAGCCACAACAGCGTTCTACAGATAGCCATCACCATGTTGTTAATGAGATTAAGACCTCAAATGTCAATTCCAAGAAAAGCAGTCCAAGGGCAAAGACTTCCACGAGAGAGAACTCTTTATTTGCAGGTTAAGATCTTTCCCCACAAGGAAAGTCTAAAATTGGTGTTGCTCATCTTGGCTGATTTTTTATCTGTGTATCTCAGGAGATGCCGACCTCACCGAAAAACCTGTCGAGCCAATCACAGTGTACTCGGAGAAGGAGCTGATACGAGAATTTGAGAAAGTTGCTTCAACACTTGTCCCAGAGAAAGACTGGTCAATGCGTATTTCAGCTATGCGGAGGGTTGAAGGACTCGTTGCAGGAGGTACTTACTTAAATCAACTTCTTTTGTCCGTCTATTTTCACTTGATTGCTCTCAGTGATATTTTCTGAAATTTCTAGTGTCACATCTCATGAAATCTTTCTCTGTTGAAGGTGCGACTGACTACTCTTGTTTTCGAGGTCTTCTAAAGCAACTTGTTGGTCCCTTAACTACACAATTATCTGACCGGCGGTCTACCATTGTTAAGCAGGTTCGCTAATTGTCGATTTGCTATCTTTATTATTAAGTTTTAGAGTGCATTGTGATTCTTCTTTTCCCAGCAGTGGAGACAAATTAATGTTTTGGCATGTCGAGAGGAATGCTATTTTCATTAGTTAATGAAATTCGTATTTTTCTTTAGCCCGTGCCAACACTCTCCATTGTTGTATAATTTGTTTTCATTTTAGCCAAAATAAAACATTTTGCTAAGTTCCAGTAGGGGTGAATGGTATTTTAGATTTATGCAGCCTTATTTTATATAGTTTTGTATTTATATAGTTGCCTTTCCTTTATTTGCTGTTTCTCGTGTACATAGGCTTGCCATCTCTTGTGTCTCTTATCAAAAGAGCTACTGGGTGATTTTGAAGCATGCGCTGAGATTTTTATTCCAGTAAGCGTAAACCCCTGTCATCTATGGTTATGACATCCAATGCATGTACTTTCAAGTTAATATTATTATATGGCAATCAGGTACTTTTCAAGCTGGTTGTGATAACTGTGCTTGTAATTGCAGAATCTGCTGATAACTGCATAAAAACGGTAATCCCTTAGCTTTTTCCGATTTTGGCTTCTAGAAGATTGTCTGCTCGTCTAAGTTTTGCGCTTACACAGATGCTTTCTTGCTGTTCTAGATGCTCCGTAACTGCAAAGCTGCCCGTGTACTTCCTCGCATAGCTGAGTCAGCAAAGCATGACCGTAATGCAGTTCTGCGAGCAAGGTATACTACGGCTTTCGTATAAATCATAAGACCTTTGATTTTATGGAAGTTGATCCCAGTTTTATACAGGTGTTGTGAATATGCACTATTAACACTCGAACATTGGCCTGATGCTCCAGAAATTCAGCGCTCAGTTGATTTATACGAAGATCTGATTAGATGCTGTGTTGCAGATGCTATGAGTGAGGTAGGTTCCTTGTTCCATCTCTGTGGGAAGGTAGTCATTAGGGTCCAATACAACTTCTATGAGGATCTATGTTTGCATTATTAGTATCAAACTATTACATTTCTTGTACTACCCATCTATCATTTTCCCATGTATCATTGGAACCTGTTAATATATTGAATAACAGGTTCGGGCAACTGCTAGAATGTGCTACAGAATGTTTGCAAAAACTTGGCCGGATCGTTCTCGTCGTTTATTTTCCTCCTTTGACCCTGTCATTCAAAGGGTAGGGCTTCTTAACTCTCTGTATTCTGCGTATTAGCATTGATGGGGCTTAGTAACAAACACATTCCATATGTTCTCAGCTAATAAATGAAGAAGAAGGTGGAATTCATAGGAGACACGCCTCACCATCTGTCCGTGAGAGACACTCCCAGTCTTCATTTTCTCAGACGTCTGCTCCATCTAATTTACCCGGCTATGGAACATCAGCCATAGTCGCTATGGATCGAAGTTCAAATTTGTCGTCAGGAGGATCTCTTTCTTCTCGCCTACTCCTATCACAATCAAAGGATCTCAATAAAGGTTCTGAACGTAGTCTGGAAAGTGTGTTACAGTCAAGCAAGCAGAAGGTCAGTGCAATTGAAAGTATGCTCCGAGGACTGCACGTATCCGATAGACAAAATCCTGCAGCCCTTCGTTCGAGTAGTTTGGATCTAGGTATTGAGCTTCTTTCCTAGTGAGAGAGTACATCTTGTTTTCGAAACATTCTGTGACATGAGTTAAAACATTCTTGCGCAGCTAAATTGTCTTTTTATCCCCTAGTGCAGGAGTTGACGCTCCATCGTCTCGTGATCCTCCATTCCATGCTTCTGGGGTAGCATCCAATACTCTCAGAAGTAGCACAACTACTGAATCAACGCGTAGTATTAGCAAAGGCAGTAATCGCAGTGGTGGCCTTGGTTTGTCAGATATCATCACCCAAATACAAGCGGCAAAGGACTCAGGAAGACAATCATACCGTGGCAATCTGTTGTCCGAGTCTCATCCGAGCTTTTCATCCTTGACAGCTAAACGGGTCTCAGAGAGAAATGAGAGAAGTAGTTTTGAGGACAACAACGATTCCAGGGAGGCGAGGCGGTTTATGGTGGGTCATTTAGACAGGCAGCAGATTGATTCCTCTTATAGAGATTTGACGTTCAGGGATTCAAACGCTAGCCATGTTCCCAATTTCCAGAGGCCGCTTTCGAGAAAGAATGTTGGGGGAAGAATGTCGGCAGGCAGGAGAAGGAGTTTTGATGATAGCCAGCTGCAAGTTGGTGACATGTCAAATCATGTTGATGGTCCAGCGTCTCTGAACGAGGCCCTTAACGATGGACTGAATTCAAGTTCTGATTGGTCTGCCAGAGTTGCAGCTTTTAATTTTCTCCAAACTTTGCTGCAACAAGGCCCAAAAGGTGCTCAAGAAATAATCCAAAATTTTGAGAAAGTAATGAAACTATTTCTCCGGCACTTGGATGATCCTCACCACAAGGTTGCACAAGCAGCACTCTCTACACTCGCGGAACTTATACCATCTTGCCGAAAACCTTTTGAGAGCTACATGGAAAGAGTCTTACCCCATGTGTTTTCAAGGCTAATCGATCCAAAAGAGGTCGTTAGACAACCTTGCTCGTCAACTTTGGAAATTGTCAGTAAAACCTACAGTGTAGATTCCCTTTTGCCTGCGTTGCTTCGTTCACTGGATGAGCAGAGGTCACCAAAGGCTAAGTTAGCTGTGATCGAATTTGCCATCAACTCCTTCAACAGGTATGCTGGTAACCCTGAAATTTCGGGTAATAGCGGCATCCTAAAGTTGTGGCTGGCAAAGTTGACACCATTAACCCGCGACAAAAATACCAAGCTCAAAGAAGCTTCGATTACTTGTATCATATCTGTCTACAATCATTATGATTCTACTGGACTTCTGAATTACATTCTTAGTTTGTCGGTTGAGGAGCAAAACTCCTTGAGAAGAGCCCTGAAACAATATACTCCCCGCATCGAGGTGGACCTATTAAATTATATGCAGAGTAAGAAGGAGAAACAGAGAATAAAGTCTTATGACCCATCTGATGCCATTGGGACATCATCTGAAGAAGGATATCCCGGTGCTTCCAAGAAGAATATATTCCTGGGCAGGTATTCCGGGGGTTCTGTTGACAGTGATAGTGGTAGGAAGTGGAGTTCTTCCCAGGAGACGGCAACGGTCACTGCTGGTGTTGTTGGTCAAAGTGTTTCCAGTGGAACTCAGGAAAAACTATATCACAACTTCAGAAGTGGGATAAGTTCTGCTAGTGATCTGTTGAACCAAAAGGGTTCAGATTACACGTTTACTTCAGCTGGTGAGAATATGATATCAAGAAGTAGCCCTAATGGAAGCTCACACAACGTTGAAAATTTGGATGGCTTATCTCCACAACATTTGGAGAAAAATGGTCTGAATATGACAAACGCTGATTCCTTGGAAGAAAGACATGGAAATGAGGGGTCTCCGGACTTTGATTTGAGTCAGTACATGCTCACATCTATTAAGGTTAACCCAACACCGGAATCGGGACCTAGTATTCCTCAGATTCTACATATGGTAAGTAAGAATTGCCACATCGGCCAAAAGTCGTTATCTTTTTGTCTCTGGTACTTTAAAGCATGTCTGATTGTTATGCTTGTACAGATTAATGGGAGTGATGGAAACCCTTCTTCAAGCAAGATATCTGGACTCCAGCAATTAGTTGAAGCTTCTGTAGCTAACGAGGAATCAGTTTGGACCAAGGTATACCTAATAACAAGTAGTCGGAGGTATTGGTTTCGACATGGCCAACTTATAGATTATAGTTCTATTGAAAAAAGTATTAGTTACTGGATTTGTCTTAATTTACTCCATATTATGAGGCTAAACAAGATTAATAAGACAAGAAAAATGTGTGATGGTAAACTTAGTTGAGTGGGTTGCCTGTTTTATATTGGTTTTAGCTTCGGACTAGAAAGTTAACAAGCCAAACCATGAAATTTGTCAATTGTCAACATGTGGTAGCAGCTTAAATCGCTATTTGTATTTTTTCTTGCCGTGTGATTCTTAATGGTCTTGCTGGTCTGAGTCAGAAGTCGTCTACTGTTCATAGTGACTAAAATATGCATTCGCTTATCAATTCTAATGGATATTCTCCATTTTTTATTTATTCTCAGTATTTCAATCAAATATTGACGGTTGTTCTTGAAGTGGTCGATGACGAAGATTTTTCAGTCAGAGAAGTTGCTCTTTTGCTGATTTCTGAAATGCTAAAGAGCCAGGTTTGTTACTTACTTAGACTTAGTTACCAAGCGTCTCTAACACGTTAATGGTGTTGTATTTCCAGTTCTGTGAAATTGCGAGTGTCTTTCCTCACTTGTATTTATATCTCATTTGGTAATTTCAGAAAGATGCCATGGAAGATTCGGTTGAGATAGTAATTGAGAAGCTGCTTCATGTCTCGAAGGACTCTGTTCCAAAAGTAACAGATCGCATACTCAAACCCTTATTCTTGTGCATTCTACTCCATTCTTATATTTTTCAATGACTCCTGATTCCTCGTATATGATAATACCCTTTCAGGTTTCCGGTGAAGCTGAGCAATGCTTGACCATAGTTTTGTCCCAATACGATCCTTTCAGATGCTTAAGTGTATGTAGTTAAGAGTTACCCTCTTCTCATAGTAGCTTCATTTGATTGCTAGTTGACTTAATCTAAGTGATGTCTTTGTTTCAGGTTATTGTGCCACTATTGGTAACAGAAGATGAGAAAACTCTCGTTGCTTGCATTAATTGTTTAACTAAGGTAAAAATATCTTCAATTTTCGGAGTTAGCTATATATACAGTCATCAGATGTCACTGAAACAGACCACATTGCTTTCTTGTGTACACACAGCTTGTGTGTAGGCTCTCGCAAGAGGAATTAATGGGTCAGTTGTCTTCCTTTTTGCCTGCGGTGTTTGCAGCATTTGGGAACCAAAGCGCAGATGTCCGAAAGGTAAAAGTCAAATCCTGACAGTGGTGTTATGTCTGGTGATTTTATGAAAACGGGGATACAAAATGTTTAAATAATACCTCTATATCTGAGCTCTATTGGGATTTTTGTGTTGTTGTTGCAGACAGTGGTGTTCTGTCTGGTGGACATATATATAATGCTTGGGAAAGCGTTCTTGCCGCATTTGGAAGGTCTAACCAGCACACAGGTTCGGTTAGTGACCATCTACGCAAACAGGATCTCAGAGGCTAGAACAGGTGCCCCTATAGACTCAAACACGTAACGAGAGACACTATTGCTCGTGGTTCATTGGTTTTCTCCCTTGTGTCTTGGGGGATTAATATTCATTATTGTTCATTTTGTATATGGGTATGTGTATGTCTCGTGATACTTTTTGGTGTAATTTTGCAACTTTGGGTTTTTCTTCTATTGATTTTGTTAGTGTGTGATCTTTTTACTCATTTTTGGCGGGTGTGTTATTACTTTGCTCGCGTATGCTTAGTCAACACAAAAATTTAACATTTCTAAATTCCCTTTTCAAATACTCTGGGATTCTGATTATTAAATTACATTTATTTGCTTCATATAGCATCTCTTATACTACTTCACCACTGGTAAATGATTTACTTTAGCTTTTTTCATCTTCGATGAGGGTCAAAAGGTCGGGTGTAACAATCTCACCAACCTTTTTGCATTTGAAGCTGGCTATAACTTCATCTAAACACCATTTCGAGTCATCCATAGTTTTTTACAGAACACAATCGTGATACCTCCATTGCACTTAGCAACTCCCCATATCTCTTCGCTTGATAGTTCATCATATTCATATGGAAAAAAGTTTCTCAACTATACGAAGTTTACACTAATATGGTGGAAACCATCCAATGTATAAAAATGTGTCAAGAACTACACGAAGTATATGTTAATACATGCCACATGTACGAAGTAAATGATATTATGGTGGCAACATCACAATCGGATTTAATTGTTCTTAAGCTAAGTTAATGGGGTCAATCCGTAATTTATGAAACTTAATAAACTTAATTGATNATAAAAATGTGTCAAGAACTACACGAAGTATATGTTAATACATGCCACATGTACGAAGTAAATGATATTATGGTGGCAACATCACAATCGGATTTAATTGTTCTTAAGCTAAGTTAATGGGGTCAATCCGTAATTTATGAAACTTAATAAACTTAATTGATTTTAATTATTAAAGTTAATAAAATTAATAAACATAATATTTTTTAAAACTTAATAAAATTAATAAACTTAATATTTTTGTTAAAGTTAATAAATTTATTAAACTTGATAAATTTATTAAACTTAATAAACTTAATAAACTTAACAAACTTAATAACTTATAAACCTAATAAGTTATTAAACTTAATATACTTAACAAACTTAATAAACTTAATGATTTATTAAGTTTAATACATCTTATTAAGTTTAATAAATCTTATTAAGTTTATAAAGTTTATTATATTATTTTGTTTATTAGTTTTAGGATTCTAGCTTATTAAACATAATAATTTTTAAAAACTTAATAAACTTTATAAACTTAATAAGATTTATTAAACTTAATAAGATGTATTAAAATTAATAAATCATTAAGTTTATTAAGTTTGTTAAGTATATTAAGTTTAATAACTTATTAAGTTTATAAGTTATTAAGTTTGTAAAGTTTATTAAGTTTATGAACTTTAATAATTTTATTAAGTTTAATAAATTTATTAAGTTTAATTAATTTATTAAGTTTAACAAAAAAATATTAAGTTTATTAATTTTATTAAGTTTTAAAACATATTATGTTTAGTAAGTTTATAAATTTTATTAACTTTAATAATTAAAATCAGTTAAGTTTATTAAGTTTCATAAATTATGGATTGACCCCATTAACTTAGCTTAAGAACAATTAAATCCGATTGTGATGTTGTCACCATAATATCATTTACTTCGTACATGTGGCATGTATTAACTTATACTTCGTGTAGTTCTTGACACATTTTTATACATTAGATAGTTTCCACCATAATAGTATAAACTTCGTGTAGCTGAGAAACTTTTTTCCTATTCATATATTAAGGTTTTGATCCGTTTATCATTTTAGAATTTATTCACATTTTTCTTGAAATTTGCAAAATGAAACGCACATTAAACCCACATATTTACTGTGTATATATATGTGTGTGTGTGCATGTGTTTCTACTCTCCCATTTCTTTTTAACAACTCTATTTTATTTCATTTCTTTTTAGTTATCAAATTCAGGAGTTTCACAAACTCAACGTATGAGCATAGCATACTGCCCCGCTTGTCGAAAAAAATTAGAGAAATTTATCAATGAAACCTCTATATAAATTAATAATATTGAGATTACACTAAAACTATATTTTTTTATTAATTTATAGAAATTATTAATTTATCAATATAATAACTAAATCAAAAACTCAATTCAGAACTATAAATTTTTCATTTTTTTATAGAAATTTTTAGTATATAATAATTCATAAAGTATTAATTTAAAGAAGTTATACTGTATGTGTAAAATGTTCAAAGTTACTAAACTACCATTCTTGACTGTTGAGGCAATTGTTGAATTTATTGTAATAAACTTTTTTTTGGGCATATTTGAGTAACTTTGCTTAATTGTTTGTTACATAAAAGGTATCTTTTTTATATAGTGTTTTTAATTAAAACGGAATACTATTGTAGATAGTTTCTTATGGATATTATTTTTGTACTCATCCGCTCTACATTAATGTGACGTTGACTAAAGAAATTTAATTAAATTTGGACATTGTATAATATTTGTCTATATAAGAGAACTTAAATATATAGAGACATTGTTGAAGAGAGACATTGTTGAAGATTGAGGGGGAAAATGGCTTCTTCACACAAATACTTCTCTTTTACATTTCTGTGTATTGCTATTCTCTTCATTCCATGTATGTTTATTTCCAACATGGTACATACTAATCAATTACAGTTTTAGGGATTCTTAACATTTTTGGAATCTTTATTCAGTTGGCGTATAATTGCGACAATAGTTATATAGTTAAGCATGGAATCAACTCAAATTTAAAATATCTTTTAATCATTTTTATCATTCAGGGTCTTGCAACAAGAGATATATTTTCTACAAAGAGGAGACTTCCATTGTGAGACTATTTCAGCAAGTCCATGTGGAAGTATAAAAAACTGCAACAACAAATGCATCGACCAAGATTTTCCTAAAGGAGGGCTATGCTTAAATCCAACATCAAATGATATAATTTAGAATTATTTTCCTTTGTAAAATTTGACATCTGATAGCACAACTAGAAAAATGGGATGATCCTATTGAAACTAATAAACAGATTGCTCATGTAAGATTGTAAAATAAGAATAACTCTCTTTTATAACTCAAGGAAAACTCACTCAAAAACCCCAGGTTCCACAAACTCACACGAATCTATCCTACTCGATAGATCCCTATATATAACTAAGAGATAATCCTAATCCTATGAGTAAAACTCTTTTGTTTTAGATAACTCCTAAACTTTCTATTATCACAAAACATATTTAGATTAGGATTCCTTAGCTTACACCTCAAGTCTTCTATGCTTGTTTCATCATTTTCAAGCTTACTCCAACAATCTCCCCTTTAAGTTTGAAGTTGATCTCCGTTAAGTCTTGAACACCCACAAGATTTCTTATTTCCTTAAACTTGATCTTCCCAAGTCCCTTTGTCAAGAAATCTACCTTTTGCTTGTCTCCAGAAACATGTTCAACTTCCACGAATCCTTTCTCAACGCACTCCCTGAAAAAGGTTACCTTCTATGAATATGTTTGCTCCTCCCAGGGAAGACTGGATTCTTGGTGAGTGCTATTGCAGACTTATTGTCGACTTGAATTATCACTTTCTCGCCAGCCTCACCAATTATCTCACTCATAAGATCCTAAAGCCATATTGCTTGGTTGGCTGCCTCTGTGTCTGCCATAAACTCAGCTTCACATGAGAATAAATTCACACTTTCTTGCTTTTGCGAACACAAGGTAGTAGGTGATTCATCAAGGTAGAATATGTGTCGTTATGCTCCTTCCGTCATCAACATCCACATCAACGAGCTGTCACTGTACCCCAATAACTTCATCTTGTTCGTGCGCTTATAAGTGAGACCATATGATAGAGTACCACGCAAGTATCTCAACACATGCTTTAAGGCTTCATCATGTGACTCCTTAGGATCAAGCATGTATCGAGATAAGACTCCAATGATGTATGAGAGGTCAGGACGCGTGTGTAGAAGGTAACGCAAACACCCAATACTCCTTCTATACTTTGTTTCATCCGTGAACTTCTCTTCACATGCTTTTGTCAGTTTCAAGCTTGCATCCATTGGTACTTGAGACGAATTACAGCCCTCCCTTCCTGTTTCACTGAGTATATTTGCTGCATATCTTGCCTGTCTCAGTGTAATTCCTTTTGTATGTTGTACTACCTCGATGCCCAAGTAATAAGTTAACCTTCCCAAATCACTCACCTTGAATTTAGCAGCCATCTCTCTCTTGAATTCATCAATTATTACTAGGTATGATCATGTAACAAGCAAATCATCCACATATACTGCCACAACAAGCAGATCCTTTCCTATTTATCTGCTATAGCGAAGGTTCTTTAGAGCATCTAGTGAACTTTAGCTCTCTAAGAATCTGATTTAATTTATCGTTCCAAGCTTTAGGTGCTTGTCTTAACCCATAGAGAGCTTTAGACAATTTGTATACCTTTTCTTCTTTGCCATCGAAAACAAAACCTTCAGGTTGGCACACATAAACCTTCTCCTTCAAGTCACCATGGAGAAAGGCCGTCTTTACATCAAGATGATCTATTTCCCAACCTTGTGAAGCTGGCAATGCAATGATAAGTTTAACAGTTTCAATTCTTGCAACAGAAGCGAACACTTCATCATAATCTATCCCATGTCTCTGAGCATAGCCTTTAGCAACCAATATTTTCTTATACTTATTCACGCTTCCATATGGGTTACGCTTGATCTTAAATACCCACTTTAGTTCTATGGGTTTTACTCCAGCCGGTATGTCAACCAACATCCAAGTTTGGTTTTTAGCAATCGAATGTATCGCATCTTCACATGCCTCTACCCATAACTTCATACTCTTTTCTTCTGAAAATCCCATGGCTCTTCGTTGATTGCCAAAAGAAGCCACTCACTTTCTGCTTCAGCTAAGAGTATATAATCTGACAAGTATTGCGGTTGTGTCTTAACTTTAGTTGACCTTTCTCAGCTGTGGTTGCTCATCATCATCGTCTGAAACTTCTACAATGTCATGCTCGACATTGCTGTCTCCAGCTTCAGTTTCAGGGCATGTTCCCACATTCTCATTAACTTCTTCAGGTTCCAAAATAATATCTCATAGACCTCTGTTACCGAACCTCCAAGGTTGATACTAAATATGCTAGAATCATTATTTTCATCACATTATCGACTATTCCACCTCCAACCTTCGTCCTCCACAAAGGTCACATCTCGACTTACTATGATTTTCTTGCTTGTTGGATCATATAACCGGTAAGCTTTAGTCCCCGGTTCTGTTCCTAAGTGTACCAATGCTCTTGACCTATCATACAACTTCTTTTTTTTTTTTTGAATTGAATGTTAAATTTAACTCAAAAGAAAAAACCTTGTTACACAAGTGTACTTGTCCAAACTTTGCTAAAAAGAGAAAATGAAACTCAAATCGAAAAAACTCTTAACTCTTCAAACCTCCATACTTCCTCTTAAGCTTTCTTCAACCTTCTCCAACAATGTCCAGCACTCACTCCTACATAGACACCCAGCTCTCACTCCTACTGGTCTACAATCTCTTTCAACCTTCAACACCAGCTCTCACTCCTACTGGCTCCAGCTCTCACTCCTACTGGATCACAACCAAATCACAGCACCATCCTATCTAGTAGAGAACCAGAACTGCATCCCTTTCCCAATTATGTTATCACCTTCCCTCTGAATCAGTGTAAGCTTGTTCCTGATATTTTTCTCAAGTAGTTTGATCAAAAGCTCAGCAGGAGCACTAGCCTCCCCATGCTTACGCCTGTTCCGCTCTCGCCAGATCATATAAACCGTTGCTTGCAACATATACTTAAAAATGAAACTCTGCATCTTGCATCTTATAAAACCCCTCAGCAACCGTTTAATCTCCTCCCATCTCACAGTATATTGGTCCCTCAGTATCCTCTTCATTAGCACTTCCCAAATCTGAGAGGAGTAACTACATTCAAAAAATAAATGCTCAATAGTCTCCAATGGCTCGTTGCAGAAAAAGCAGTTTTCATTTGCATTGTTATTCCACTTTCTCATCATCTCCCCTGTTGCAAGCCTCCTCCTCATGGCCATCCACAAAATGAAAGAGTACTTAGGTGTGGAGTACTTGAACCAAACTGTACCAGCCCAATCGCAAAGGATTTTCTTTTCCCTGATAACATTCCACGTTTCTTTAGAAGAGAAAGTATTCTTACTTAGTCCCTTGATGTTAACCCATAAGGATACATCCTCAACAGCAACCCTACTGTTTCGACTCTTCTCAATCTCTTCCTCCACCTTGTTTAATAACCAGACACGGTGATTTCTCCTCCTATGCATCCAACTATCCTCTACTGTAGCATTGAACGCTATACCCAAATCAATGCGGCTACCATCACTCAGCAGATCCTTTAAACAACCCAAAGAGGACCAATGCTCAAACCAAAAAGAAGCCTTCTTCCCGTTTTTTACATCAACCCTGTAAAACTTCTTAGCTAGATCCCTGCATTTCAGAATCTTCTTCCACATCCAGGATCCCATTTGTGCCAAATCTTTTACCATCCAGAGTGAGCTCTTACGAATCAAGTATATCTTAACCCAGTTAACCCACAATGATTCTGAGGAAAGGATTCTCCAAATCAACTTTAAACAACTCACAGTGTTCATTTCTCTCAAACTCCTTAGACCCAAACCCCCCCCTCTTCCTTCGTGCTACAAATATCAACCCACGAGACCTTCGCCTTCCTGTTATTTAACTCCGGACCTGACCAAAGAAATGCAGAGCATAGCCTCTCAACCTCCTTAATGCAACCACTAGGGAGTCTGAACGCAGCCAACCAGAAATTTGCAAGGCTATTAATAACAGATTTGATCAATTGGAGTCGCCCTGCATATGA
Source organism: Eruca vesicaria subsp. sativa (assembly GCA_932364175.1). NCBI lineage: Eukaryota > Viridiplantae > Streptophyta > Magnoliopsida > Brassicales > Brassicaceae > Eruca > Eruca vesicaria. The sequence goes on along the minus strand of CAKOAT010228487.1, from coordinate 222,877 downwards.
AAGAAAACGACCCGTCCACGAACCTAAACGCTTTCTTATCTTCTCAATCAAGGGCATATAATCGAGAACTGTCATATTTTTTGTTAAGAGAGGAAGGCCAAGGTAGCGTACCGGGAGACTACCTATTTCAAAAGGAAAGTGCCGAAGGATCTCTTCTTTTTTCTGACTAGAGACACCTGCCAAGAACAGCGTAGATTTCTCCATACTGATCCTAAGCCCCGACATCTTGTCAAACGAATCAAACACTAGCAGAATCTCCTCATTAGATTTCTTAGTGCCATCTCCAAATATCATCAAATCATCAGCAAAACACAGATGAGTCAAACCGATATTTTTACACTTCGGATGAAACCCAAGTCTTCCTTGCCTTGCTGCCTCATCAATCAACTTTGACAAGACATTCATACAAATTACAAAGAGGTACGGGGATAAGGAGCACCCCTGACGCAACCCCCTATTGCTCTGAAAATAGCCAGCTAGTTCCCCATTTACTTGCACTGAGAAAGAAGCAGTAGTGACACAAAGAGAGATCCAGTGAACAAACCTCTCAGGGAGACCCATTGCCTTCAAAATATTAATTAAGAACGACCATTGGACCGAATCAAACGCTTTGGAAATGTCTATCTTCATAGCACACCGCGGTGAGATTGAGTCTTTGTGATAGTCCTTAACTAACTCTGTCGCCAACAAGACATTCTCCATGAGTAGCCGCTCCTTAATGAAAGCAGATTGGTTCCAAGCAATACACTTCGGCAAGATGACCTTTAACCTCATCGCTAAAATCTTTGAAATCAGCTTATATAGAACATTGCAGCATGAAATAGGCCTATAATCTCTCATTACCTTAGCATCACTCTTCTTTGGAACTAGAGCCAAGATGGTAGAGTTAAGACCCTTAGGCAAAAATCCTTTATGGAAGAAAGACTGCACCGCCACAGTAACACTATCACCGATAACAGCCCAAGCTTCTTTAAAGAATTCCATTGTGTATCCATCTGGCCCCGGGGCTTTACTTCCAGGCATCTTGAATAGGACCTCCTTGATCTCCTCTTTAGTTACTTCCTTCATCAGTTTCGCACAATCAGTATCACTACACTTGAAACCCAATAGATCACTAAGTCTCTCAATAGTTGACCCTTCAAAACCTTGAGGTATTGCAGACAAAAACTCCTCAAAAAAAGAGACAGCTTCAGCTTTGATTTCTTCCGTTGTTGTTACTATTTTCCCATCAGAGAATTGTATCTCATAAATAGAGTTCCTAACCTCCCTTAACTTTGCTGCATTATGGAAAAATCTATTATTCCCATCCCCCACATCCAACCAGAATAACTTCGATTTTTGTTTTAAGAATTCCTCCTCAATGACATCAAGTCTCTGCCAACTCTCAAAGGCTTTACCTTCTTCCTTTATATTATCAGTGTTTGGATTCTCTAAGGTAAGCTTCTGCCTCTCACACAAATAGCCCAACGCTTCCCTTGTCCTCCTTGATAAATCCCCCAATTTAAGCTTACTAAGAGATCTCAGCGGTTGCTTAAACGACTTTAATCTCTTAGATAACCTAAAAAGTGCAGATGTTGAGTGAAAAAGCACCTCTTGGTCACTCCAAAACTCTTCAACCAGAGGAAGAAACTCTGGCATCTTAGTGATGGCAATTGTAAATTTGAATGGCCTCCTCTTTCTCTCCTCCTCATTTTTGAAATGGATTCTACAACGCAAGTGATCTGAGCAACCACCTCCCTCAAATACATTGTACGCTTTCTTTCCATGGAGCCATTCCTCATTGATTAAAACTCTATCCAACTTTTTACATATTAATCCATCTTCTCTCTTGTTACACCATGTCAACAAAGGACCCTGAAAACCCATATCCGACAATCTGCAAAAATTCGCTACCTGCTGAAATTCTCTCATCCCCACAGGTTGTCTTTGTAGATTACCAAATTCCGAATGCTCATTATCCTCTAATATTTCATTAAAATCTCCCATGATCACCCACCTCTTTTTCCTGAACATTGGAGCCTCATAATGATCTTTAATCTCTGTCCATAACCTTCTTCTTTCCTCTATAGTGTTAAGAGCATAGACAAAAGAACATAGAAACTCCTCTGAATCCCCTGGTAGCAATATCGAACATGTAATTAGCTGGTCACTCTTATAAACCGGTGTCACTCGAACTGAATGCTTCCAAATTACCCATAACCTCCCTAGCTTATTATATTCATAATTAGCCATAAACTCCCAGTCTTGAAAAACACTAGAAACAATCCTCATAGCTTTATTTTCCTTCACCCTAGTTTCAATCATACATCCAAAAAGAAAATTATTACTCCTGACCCAACTTCGAACCACATTATGCTTAGTAAATTGGTTGAATCCCCTAATGTTCCAAAAAAACCCTACCATCAGAGATTTTTTGCAGAACCCTTTCCCATAGCCTTAGATTGTCTAGGAAGATTCAACCTCGGCCTACCCCTCCTAGTCACTTTTATTTTCTCACCTACACTCTCTTCAATTTGACTTTGATACAAATCCTCCGCAGTTTCAACCTCCTCTACCTCCGTTACTTCTGTCTCATCCATAGCTATCTCATTTCCAAATTCATCCGCAGAGCTTAATGCTGCGAATCTCGAAGGAGTTGCTATAATCTCCTGTGTTGAAAGTGTTTTAGGACTTCTACCAGCTTTTTCTATCGAGACTTCTTCCCAAGGATTACCCTCACTATTCTCCAATTTTTGTTCTCTCCAGTCACTTCCTCATCCCCCTTGTTACCATTACAAGTAAGTTCCACCACTCCACCTTCCACAACTTCAGTATTCTCTAGCTCCTCTATCATCTTCGAAGATTCACCCTTAGCTTCCAAATTACCTTTCTCAACATCATCCTCAATTTTCTTTGCCTTGCAAAATGTATCAAAATGACCCCACCTTCCACATTTTATACATTTCGGAGGCAGCCCTGGATAAGCAAATTTGATAGTAGTGTCAACCCCTTGAATCACGTAATCAATCTTTTCTGGAAGTTCTTTAGTCAAATCAGCCATAACAAAAACTTTAGCAACCTTCAAGTTTGAACAAGCCAAAGTATCCGGGTGTAAATGATCAGGAACTCCAGTAGCACTCGTGATGAAGCTTAAACCCTCCCAGGAATACATGCTCAAAGGAACATTCGTCACATGTACCCAAAGAGGAGTAAGCCCCGCCTTTGATTCATCCTCCACCGGAGACCAATAAGAAACAACCATCGGAACTCCCGCAACATTCCACACTCCTCTCCCTACCACTTTCCTCCTAATCTTTTCATTTGGTATCCGAATCCTCATCGTATGCTCATCCATCACGTACACATCCAGTTTCTGATTTGTTTCCCCATACGCCCAGATCTTATTGACAATCATGTGTACCTTTGCTACATGAGGTTCCGTCTCCAGAAACCTTGCTATGACAAAGTCATCCCACAGAGGATTTCCCTTCTCAACGATATCCGATGGTACCTCAACCTTCTTCTTCCCTTCCGATTCCGAGATCGCGAAATCGTACTTCTTCAAAACTTGCTTACCCTTCGCTACAGTGACCCAAGGTCCCTTCGGATGATCAATAGTCGGTGGATTATCCGTCGGAATCACCACCGGAGTCGCCTCTACGGCCATCGAGCAACCGAGAAACGAGAAACTGTAATCTCCTTTTTTCGCCAAAATCGCCCTTATCAGAACGCAGCGTTTTGTTTTTTCAACCTAAATTGATTTCTCATCATACAGCTTCTTCTTATGGGGAGAGTCTACTCTTGTGTACCCAATGCATCCGAATATACGGAGATGAGACAAATTTGGTTTAGTTCCCTTAAAAACTTCGTAGGGAGTCGTGGAAGCTAGATTTCTAGAATCAGATCAATTGATAAGATACGTAGTGTGCCTTACTGCTTCTCATATGCTTCAGAATACTTCTTTTCATCTCGAGTATTGCTTAATTACGCCTTTCACTACCCCGTTTTGTTGCAGAGAGTATGGTGCAGTCAAATGCCTTTGGATGCCATTTTTTCACAGAAAGAGTTGAACTCTAAGGATGTAAATTCCCCTCCTCTATCAGTTCGCAGAGTCTTGATGGCAATACCGGTTTCTTGTTCCACTGATGCCTTAAGTTTCTTAAATCTTCCAAAAGCTTTACTCTTTTTCTTCAAGAGCATTGTCCACATATAGAGAGAATAGTCACCAATTACCACAAAGACACACCTGTTTTTACCAGTCGAGCCCCATAGATCCCCATGTAGTAGCTCAAGCTTTTGTGTTGCTTGGAATGTTGTCGCTTGAGGGAAAGGTTTCATTGGTTGCTTACCAAGTAAACATGAGATACATGTTTTCTTCTCGACCACAATTTTTGGTATTCCTGAAACTAGATCCTTCTCGATCATCATTTTTATGTTGTCAAAGTTGATGTGTCCTAGCCTCGCATGCCACTGGAAAGAGGTACTAGGTGTTTTTGCTTGAAGACATGTTGTGTTCTCAGCATCAAGTAGTACTTTATAGAGGGGATTTCCTCCTCCCTTAGTTCTCACCAATAGCTTTCCATCTCGATGATACATGTGAAGACATCCTCCTTCACTCTGATCTCGCATCCAGCTTCTGTGGCTTGTCCCAAACTTATAATATTGCTTCTGAGATTTGGTATGAAGTAAAAATTCTCCCTGGTCTTCTTCACTCCACCTTTGAACATGAAACTTATAGTACTTTTGCCTCTTATGTCTATGCAAGAATCATCCCCAAATTTAACCTTTCCCGTGATTCTTTTGTCGAGTGTAATAAAAGATGACCTATCACATGTCATATGATTGATAGCCCCATTGTCTAGGTACTATATATTGCTCTTTTCAAGACTGGTTTCAAAGATATTAGGCTTTATCTTTTCCTCATTGAGAAACACTACATCGTGTAACATTAACTCGTCGGCTTCATGTGTATCTTCTTCTTTAATCTCATGGGCTTCTTGAAGCTTAAGTAGACGATCAGGGCAGTCTGTAGCATAGTATCCCACTTTGTCACACCGATAGCATGCGATGCTTGTTGCGTCTCTTGATCCTCCAAAACAACCATGGCCTCTTCCTCATTATAATAATGTCCTCCATGACCACGACCTATGTATTCTGCATCTAACCATGAGTGTATTGATGTTGCTGTTCTGCATTACCATACATCAATTTGCTATGATCATCTGATGTTTCCTCCTCCTCGTTGACACAATCCTCATAAGCTTTCAAACGTCCACTGATGTCTTCAAAGCTAGTTGTCTTAAGGTCCAAAACTTGTTCAAGTGTAGCCACCATGTGTATATATTTTTCCCGTGGGAGACACTTTAGGAACTTCTTTACAAGTTTTGATTCCTCTATGTCTTCTCAAGTGCTGCAGATTTTGAAGAAATTTCAGAGATCCTTCCAGTGAACTCATCAATGGTTTCGTTGTCCTTCATCTTCAAGCGATCAAAGTCGGCCATCAACGTTTGTAGACGTGCTTCTTTGACTATATCAACACCCATGTATCTAGTTTTTATTGCATCCCATACCTTCTTTGCAGTATCTAACTCACCGACTTGCAAAACAAGAGATTCGGGTATTGATTGAACAAGTAAAGCCATGGCCATGTTGTTTTTCTCGTCGTCCTTGTCTCTTTCATCTCCGATAATACTCCAAATTTTATGAACCTTCAATAGAATCTCCATCTTAATTGCCCACACGGTGTAGTTTGTTGAACTCAACGTTAGACACTTTATCGATGATGATCATGTCTCCTTTAGCTTCGTTGTAACAACCATAAGATCCGTCATAGTTTCAATTATTTAGCTCTGATGCCACATATTGAAACTAATAAACAGATTGCTCGTATAAGATTGTAGAATAAGAATAACTCTCTTTTATAACTCAAGAAAAACTCACTCAAAAACCTCAAGCTCCACAAACTCACACGAATCATCATACTCGATAGATCCTTATATATAGCTAAGAGATAATCCTAATCCTATTAGTAAAACTCTTTTGTTTTAGATAACTCCTAAAACAATAACTTTCCATTATCACAAACACATTTAGAATAGGATTCCTTAACTTACGCCTCAAGTCTTCTATGCTTGTTTCATCATCTTCAAGTGTCAGATCCTTCCAATTAGGAGATAATACAATTGACATTTTAACATTTCCAATAAGTAACTTATGTTACATTTAATTATCACTTTGAGACAACTTCCAAAGTTCTAAGGTGGTCAATTTTCCTTGTACAAGGTGGGCATTTCCTCTGTATACAAGAATTATCTCAACTACAAACACTTGAAATGCAAATAACATAGGTGTGTGGCTAGTTAACACACTAACCAACTTATCTTGTTCTTAATGTAGATGGAATCTAGGGCGAGTCAATTTTGATATAGTTATAGATTACAGCTCCTTATGGGAAACAAGAAAATGTAACACACGGTCAATTTGCCTTCACAACTTAAGAAACCGGATACCTCATGGCTAGCTAAGAAGCAAAAGAACTCAAGAGTTACATGGAAGTGGGTGTGAATGGGGACAAGAACTCAGTTGACTAAAAGGATATTTTGGATACTGAGGATGCGAAAAATGAGTGAAGCAATCAACTCAAAAGTGCCCTGGTACAGTGTTTTCAAATTAACATGTTTACTTTATTATGACAACAAATCATTAAATACAATCCCAGGGAATACAATATAGGTTTCGGTGACGTGTGGAAGCATCGTAGCCTAGTGGTTAAGATTTAAAGGCTTTTACACCAGGCCTGGGATTCGAATCCCATGATATGCAGTTTCTACATCAAGAGGATTTAAATTCCTGTAGAAGGTGATCAATGGCGAATTATGCTGATTGGAGAAAAGCCTTACAAGAGATCTTCAGCATGGCGCAAAGCATACCGTCAGGAATGGATCTCATAGGGCGGCTCAGGATTATGCAGTCACACGTGAATCCGCACAAGACATGTAGAATTTTCGGCTGTAATAGGGGTGGACACTTTACCCAATACCCAAACTCGTACCCGAACCCGACCCGAAATATCCGAACCGAAATCCGAACCAAAGTAGCAAAATACCCGAACGGATATTGAGTTAGGAGAATTTGGATATCTGAACCCGAACAAGTAATACCCGAACCCGAACGGGTATCCGAAGATAAGCGAACATATGTATATATACCTATTTATTCCTAGTTTATTTGTCTATTTTTATTAAAAATATTTATATAGTTTAAGATCAGATAGTATACATATAATTGTAAAAAAAAAATTGATTTGTTACTTATTTAAAATGCATATTAAGCTTCTTATTTCATATTTTAACAAAATTTGTATCCAAAATTCGAAAATAACAACCAAAGTAATGACTTTTATTTTCAATAATTTATTTTCAAATTAATCGCCTAACTTATCAAACATTTAAAACAGTTAAGTTAATAGTTAAATTTTAAATACATGAAACTTAAGTAATAAAGAACTTGAAATTTTTCTTTCAAAATCTAAATATCTGAACCCGATCCGAAATAACCGAACCCGAATTAAAAATATCTGAACCTGACCCGATATGTAAAAATACCTGAAAGGGTCCTAAACCCCAATACCAAAATGCCCAAAAACCCAAAATATCTAACCCGAACGGGTATCTGAACGTCCATCCTTAAACTGTAATATCGTTTATGTTATATTTCTCATAATTTATAATGCATAATTAACCAATGTTAAAAAATAAAAAAATTGTCGGTGACGTAACTTGCAAGAAGGCAATCTGATTTTGACAGACCATATGAATTAATAAGTTGAATCAACCATCATAGATATCTTAAAAAGTTTTTGTCACATAACAGCGTTTTTGTTTGCTCATCAAAAAAAAAAGTTTGCTCATCAATACTTTGCGAGCGCGCAGCTACATTGTACACAGTGGCCTACAGCTAGAGCATGGCAACCGTTTGGAACGGTTAATCCAAATTCCGAAGCACAAGCTAAGAGGAGTACTAAACATCAATCATCTGTTTATTGTTTGCTACACAGAAGCAAACTTCTTAAACTAATACAATGCCTTGGTTAGATTCAAAATTCACAAAGGAATCCCAAAGCTACACCAAACTCTGTATTTGGCAACTAACTATAGAACGACGACATCGTCCTTGATTACAACAGCATCATCCATGACATTTAAATGATCAGCGAAAAATAATATCTGCAAAAAGGTAAAATTAGTCAATCAAACAAACACATGGTAAAAATAGGGATGAATAATGGGCAATAAAATAGAAGATTACTTTGCTGCGAAACTGGCCATTTGATGAATCAGTAGCCATGATCTGCACTCCGAGACACGTGTTTGGTACAATGCAGAAAGGGCAGAAGATAGTGTTAAAAACACATCCATCTTCCTCACACCAAATCCCCTCACCTTTTGTGCAGAGCCTCTGGTCAACCAAGGAGCAATCTGTCACCATAACTGAAACGCTTTTTGGCATCTCAGCGCTTGATGTTTCTTTCAGGAGAGACAGTAAATACTTCTTGGACGACCTAGTCACCAAGCAGTTGAGATATAAAGAGCCATTATCTGGGTGTCCTAAAGGGCTTCTACAGAGCAAACAAGATATCTGCACTCTCTTTGAACCATACATGTGGTTTCCTGATCTTAGTTCAGACCCAAACTCAATTCTTCTTGTGACCATGTCATGGTTGGTTTCTTTCTCAAGGTCTATGATGGCTGCAGAGCTGATAAACTTTCTTTTCAAAGCATGTGAATTAACACTCTTGTTCAAAGGTGACCTCCCTCCTTCTATAGTCAAACCACTGGAGCCAGGAAATGAACTGGCTGCTGAACTACGATTGATCACACCAGATGACTCAGGCTCTGTTTGGACCACACACTCAAGGTCTATGACTTCTTTGTAGCCTAACATCTTACTGTCAACATGCTCCTGCAGGTAGTTCGCTTAACATTTTTTTTATTGATCTATGTAATAATAAAGAGTTTTAAAGCAAACGAAATGAGAGAGAGATGGTTTGAAAACCTTGGCAATGGGGAAAAATGATTTCAAGTCTTGCATAGATTCTTCAAAATTATCATACAGTTTGATAGACTGTCTTAGCCACTTTGAAATAGACACTCTGTTCCTTTGTTGTCTGTATCTCTCATCTGAACAAACCAAACACAATGAAATGAAATGAGATTAAAAAAAAAAAAAGAGTGGAGAATTGACAATACACAAAAATATATATTAAAATCTTCATAGATACCCAAAAATATGATGGCACCATAATCAAATCTATGCCGGATACATCTCCCTACCATGACAATTAAATAGTCTGTTAGATTAAGAATCGACTTTGGAAACAAAGAAGATGAAAGAAGACATACCTGCTGCTTGATTTAAAGCACGATAGGCTTGTTGGCAATACCATTCACCCCCTCCAAGAAGGTTTCTAGATGATTTGTATGTATCATTATAACTTCTCTTTAGCTCGACTAGGACATCATGCCTGGACCAAGAAAAATGATAAGTTGTGGAACGAAGCAGAAAGGATTATATTTCAAAGGGGGGAAATAGAAGTCTTACAAGTTAGGAAATGGAATGCCAACTATTATCTGAATGCAAAGCATCAAGGTTTTAACAGCATATATAAAAATCATATTTTATGGATAACATAATAAAGCTTCTATAGCAGTTGAAAGGATACAACAGCCCTGGCGTTGTCATCAGTGAAATCAAGCCCTTCAGAAACCTGTGACAAGTGTAGAATTTATAATCAAGATCTCATGTAAAAGATATAGAAACTAGTCATGACATGATCGTCACAAACCTTTCCTCTACATACTGAAAGAAATGCAGCTCCTCCTCCTTTCTTGGAATCATCCTGAGTCCCTGCTCTCCTGTTTCTTCCAATCAATCTCTTCTTTCCGCGTATACAGTCATAATATCCCTTCAATACACTCTCAAATTCCCCCGTGGTTCCTCCTCTTGGCTCTGCGGAGAGATATTTGCGATTTTTCAACAACAAAAAAATAAATTGCATCACTATGGGATATGTAGGAAACACTCTTTTACATGATGATCACAGAAGACAATACTTTTTTTACTCACCAATAAAAATGTCTTTCTCCAAGCAGAGCCTAGACCATTGACCAGTTTCACGCCAACGCGTACAGAGTTTTTCCATTAGCTTATAGCTTGGAAAGAAGATGAGAGAGCCACCTGGCACAATAGAGCAAATCTCTTCCAATGATTTCCCTAGAGCATCCTTCAAAACCAAAGTAGGGTATCAGAGTAAAAGACTGAACACATTTATAGGATAAAAATGCCAAGAAGTACGTACCTGGAATGGATATGCATCAGCTGTTTTATAACTTGCATTTAGAATTTGATTATTAGGACCGCTGAAGATTCCAGCAGCCCACACCTGAAAATAAAAGTGAGGCCGGCTGTTAAATCATAATAAATTCAATTCTGGAGAGTGTTGCTGCTGCTTAGTGGATATAATAATAGCTCTTTAATGAGAAGGACCTGCTGATTAGCATCAACCACATGTGGGGCCTCCAAACAAGTGCCAAACTGCATTCCAAGTTCAGATGAGAAAGAGTCCATCGGTGACAAAGTCCTTATAGAGTGAGAAGGTAACAAAATTAACAGTTATTACTTGGGACATGATTCTTATCAAAAAAGTAAATAGATGTACTGCTTGCTTGCTTACCCTGATGTTAAAATAATGGATGAAGAAAGATTAACTATAGCTTTGAAAACAACAGCTGGATTCATACACCACAAACTCAAAGTATGTGTCCACTTAGAACCAGAAGAATCTCCTGCATCCGATCCCCACATCGGTCGGGTAAGTTTTTTTTTTACAGAAGTTGGATAAACAGAAAATTCAGTTGTACCTTTTCTTAAAAACCGTTGTAAACCAAGTTCGTAATCTAGGGTGTGACTTCCATCTCTAGTAAAGAAGTATCCAAGTGTAGTTTTCAACTCTGCATAAAAATTGTACAAATAATAAGCTCTCGTCCTCAAAAATAAATATTAGATCAATGATGTTTCTTAATAAAGCTAACAAGAACCTTGTAGAGTGGAGACAGATATCCCACTCAAATGAGGATCATCTTGTTTCTCTGATGTTTCGATCGCCTTGATGAATAAGCAACAACATTTACATCACATTGAATCTTCGTATAAAAAGCATGTAGAAGAAGAAATAACTTACGTCATGGAAGCATTTCCGTAAGTTTGAGAAGCCTTCTCGAGTGATTTTAGATTTCTCTAGCTCCCTTAAAGCTTTGTCTCCAGTCCAGCTGATAAATAGAAAAAAAGATGTATGAATTGAGTAAAATTGCATATAAATCAAAAGTTAAGCTCTACGAATATAAATGCAGTCTAAACCCCTTACTTACCTAGAGAAATAGTGTTCAGGATCACGTTTTGCAAGCGAATCCTTTTTGCTTCCAATCCAGCTTATCAATCCCTAAATATTCATAAAAAATGGCTCAGTAATCCAGCAAAGGAATTAATATTATCTCAGCAGGTGATGGTGGACTTACGTCTATAACATCACACACGGGTTGATATATCGCTGGCAACTCTACAGAAATATGTTGCAGTTCACTCTGTAATTCTGCATGACATCATTGAGTAGTAAAGTAACATATCAGTGAATAAAATGCACTGATTAGATTATGAGTAGTAACTAGTTACGTACTGAAAAGAGTGTCTTCTCCCAAGTCAATGCTGCCTGCTTCACGAGCAATGTCTTCCATATTGCTGTACACAATCAAAAGTGTTTAGTAGACAACAAACTCAACATCACCAAGCATGCTGAAAAAACATGTGACAACTTATATATGTGCTTGACGCTTACTGTGCTTCGTCAAAGATTATAATGGCCCCTCTCACTTTTTCTCCAAGTTTTTCTCGAATTAATTGGTCAACAATATAGGAATAAGGGCAAAAAACAATTTGTGCAACCTCAAACATATCCCAGGCCGCAAAGTATGGACAACCTAAAAAGAGAAGACTAAAAATTTGAGAGTTAAGAAATAAAATAAAAATACCAAAAGAAGTTTAAAACAAAAACGTAACCTCCAACACTATATCCAATTTTGACAAGATCTTCAATATCGTGAACTTCATTGTTCTTAAGTGATGGGTGAGCTACAATAGCACCTTTTCTTCTGTAAGTTAATTAAGGAAAATAAACATGATTTGAGGAGCTAAGAGAGGGAAAAAAAAAGAAGTTGAGAATAAAACTTACAGGAACTGGGGACATTTTATTTTCCTCTTATCTTTTATGAGAGACCGACTACAAAATAAAAAGAAGAAAAGAATGCCTAGTTAGTTAGATAGAGAATGTAATGCTGAAAAGAATAGCGAGATGTCATTTTTACCATTTCTCGTCTAAGTTGGCTTTCCCCTGTACATGACAGTTGGTGCATGAACGTTTACGTGCACCCTAACTCAACCAAGATAAAGGATAACACAATCAGCTGACCATTTTATGAATTAAGAAAATAAAAATTGACATACCAATACAGCCATGGGCACTCTGTAAGCAGTTTTCCTATACTCACGAATGACTTGAGTGATCTGAGCATGAGTTCGTCTATGCCACAAAAATCATACAATCAATCAACAAGACAAAAAAAAAAGAGGAGAAATACCCTAACATAACATTAAATATTTTTTATCAGAATTATAGCACACAGAGATCAAAATGCCCAAAATATGTTCTATTAAAGAGGTAAAAGAAACAACAATTCTCAACCATTTCATGTCTAGGGTCTTTTGAAACATTTTCCTAATCAAAAAATACAAACTTTATATATATATATTTCAAAAACTTAAGAATGTCAAAATGCTTACGAAGCATAGAATATGGTAGGAACTGCTGGAGGTTCTTCGACTTCGACCTCATTGGTAGGTTCTGTTGAGGGTTGTTGTGTTGTGTCAGGAACGGAAAGATCTCTACGAGCCAAGTTTCCTTTAGGAAAGCGCGATTTATAGCTCTGTTGCCAAGCGAGAACAGAGCAGAGCAAGGAAAGGGTTTTGCCAGTACCAGTGGGGGACTCGAGAAGCGCGTGGCAGCGACCATCTCTCTGAGACCGATCAAGGGTAGATATGACCCGACTCATGAAAGCTAGCTGTGTTCCGTACGGCTGATATGGGAATTTCACTTGGAGTCCTCCGATGTGGTACACGTTTTTAGGGTTTTGGGTTTCTTTCTCTTCTGATTTGATGGTTTTCGGGGAAACCATAGTGTTAAAGCTTGTGATATGCTTAAGGGTTTGGGAATGTAAAGAACAGAACAAGTGAGGAAGAAGAAGAGAAGAATCGTGTGGGAGAAGGAAGAGAGAGAGAGAGAAAAGAGTTGGATTGTTTGTTAGCCTTTACACATTGAATAATAATATACTAAGGAATATAAGAGCATCCACAATGGTGGACTCCATTAAGGAGTCCTTAACCATTATTTTACTATTTTTGTTTTAATTGAAGAGTTAAGGATTTTAATAAAAAAAGTGACTCCAATGGTGGATTCCATTTAGTAGTCCTTAAATTTTTTTTTTCTTTTTACAAATACTACAATCTTAGGTTTTGATATTGCTTGGAGAAAAAACTTTAAAAAGTTGTTGTGTAATCAGTCATTGGCAGGATTCGAAAAAAGGTTTCATAAAGACTCACAAAGAAGATGAATAAATGTTACAAGGGGACTTTATATGGCATGAGTAAAGTAATGATCGACACTGAAGTACCTTTTCAAATTGCAATGGTCAAGTACAGGAAGAGAAGGCACCAGTGCCTGAGCAAGAGTAGCTTTGCGCGTCTTGGCTCTTAACTCAGCTTGTGATTGCGAAGTTGCAGGTTTCTGCAAAGTGCAATATTCAAGAACAGGAAGAGAAGGCACCACTGCTTGAACACAAGTAGCTTTGAGCGTCTCATTGGCTCTTAACTCAGCTTGTGACTGAGAAGTTGCAGGTTTCTGTAAAGTGCGATGGTTTGTTACTGAAAGAAAAGGTCTCAGAGTGCTAGCAGCTTGTGATTGCGAAGTTGCAGGCTTTTGCAAAGTGATAGGTTCAGTGTAAGCAAGACTAGCTTTGCGTGTCTCCTCTGCTCTTATCTCAGCTTGTGAATCAGAAGTTGCAGGCGGCTTCTCCACAGTGAAAGGTTCAGCTTGTAAATCGACATTCATGATGAACAATGGGAACGCTAGTAAGCTGTGTATGTTACTTTCTTCTTGATTCTGAGGTAGAACCTACAACATTAAGCAGATGTAATAATAGCCTTAAGACAGTGAATCATTCAGTGACAAAACAAGTCTATGAGAGCTTAATGTACCTGCTGTACAAGATCCAGAAAGGGACTAGGCTGACCCATGTAGAAACTTAAAATATGAGCTCTCTTCAGAGAGACCAAATCCTTTGGGAATCTCTTAGTAGCTGCAAAGTGCAAACACACAGTTCAGATTAAAAAAAAAAAAGAAACTTTAACAAACTTAACTTCAGAGATGATATGCAAATCCAACCTTGGCGAGCATCTCAAAAGCCAAGTTATCATCCCTGTCCTCAGACATGAGGTAACTAACAGACTCAAAAACCGCTTTCTCATAAGGTGTAGTTCAAGAACTCTTAATCTCCCCCAGTATAAGACGACAAGGTCTTCACTTGCTTCACCATATCATCAAACAAAGCTGTAGAAGGTTCAACGACCATAACTCCAGAGTTCAACTTCTCATAATGCTTCAAGTTAGCGCGAAACTCCAGAGATCAATGTTCTGTACCACAATTGTATCAGCATTCAGATACACAACTGTTAACAAATAAACACACATAAAACATAAAGTACTTAATTTTCTTGTCAAAACACACACAAAAGACTTACCTTTCTTGTAATCAGTCATGTTGAATTGGATTGAAAGAAGCGTGATTGAGAAGAGGAGGATGCTTCTAACCCAGAAATTCGGTTTGAGTTTCGCCATGGATTCGGATCTATTTGCCACCACCGCATAAGGAAGCCCATGGAAGTGTGGAGATGCAACGCAGAGCTCGAGAAGCTTGCTGAGAGCGTAGTTGGTGTTGTGGAGTCCCATTTTGATCATCTGGCAGTGGATTTAGCGGAGAGATTGGTGGGTTTTGCAATTGGAGAGGAGAGAGAGAAGGGTGGATTCAATCCACGTCAACAAGGACCAAGTCATTTTGATCCTTAATTAGGGATTAGTCCTTAGCTTATTTAGGTTTTATATTATTATTATATTAGTATTAGCTTAGGATTATGTGCTAAGGATTCATCATACTTACCGTTGCAGATGGTCTAATAGGCCACAAAACAACCCAACAGTTCCGGTTAAACCAAGGCCCAAATAGTACTTTCCAATATTAGCCGGTGAAAAAGTAATTGGGAAGACAGACCAATTTCCACACCAGAACTACTATATATACTAGCTGCATAACCCCCGCGCAAGCGCGAAGCCGAGATCTGTGTTTTTTCGGTTGTTGGTTTAATGGGTTATTCTAATAATATCAAATAATGATGAAATGGAAAAAATGTAGCAAGAGTGCAAAGTGAAAATATTGTATATATAATGTGTTAAATGTTATTTATATGCGAAATGAGGTTTACAGGAATAACTAAATTATAATAGTTTTTAGTGTATAAAAATAGATGTCTATATTGTTTTTTTATGTTGGAAATAGTTTTTATATCGGATGTCAAAACTTGATATAAATATTTATTTATAGTATTTATATTTGTACTAAACGATTTATCACTTTGAAAATAACTTTAATTTAAGCTAATATTTGTTGTTTGGGTTTCAATAGATAGGTTTGGATATGTTTTTTTGTAAGTTTGGATTTTATTCATGAATAATGTGGTATTTTTCTTTACGGCGTCATCGACTGTGGAAATCCATCCGTCGGAGTCTGATAAAAATGAAATTATAGTAACTATTAAAAATTGAAGAGAAATTACATAGTTATTTTATAAATAACAAAACTATTTTTTTATTTTATTTCACATACATAAATTTTTGCAAATATATATTAGGAAATATGTTCTAACAGTAAAAATATATATTAGGACATGATAGTGCCGCGTGAGACTCGTTTTTTTCTTTTTTTTTGGCTGTTCGTTTTTGATCCATTTTTAATTGTTTTTGGGTTTGAGTTCGTCAAACTTTAGGATTTTCCACTATTTTGGGCTTTAAACAATAAGTCCAGAGGAAAAAAAACATATATTAGGAAATATGTTCTAATAGTAAAATATATATTAGGACATAATAGTGCCGCGTGAGACTCGTTTTTTTTTTCTTTTTTTTGGTTGTTCGTTTTTTGATCCATTTTTAATTGTTTTTGGGTTTGAGATCGTCAAACTTTAGGATTTTTCCACTATTTTGGGCTTTAAACAATAAGTCCAGAGGAAAAAAACATAAAAACATTAAAACTAAAAAGCCCATATGATAATAATCCAAACGAAAAAAACTAAAATACATAACAGCTGCGTGGTTTGACCCACATACTTGCAGACTTATTTAGATGCCTCATACCACTTTGCTAAAGTGTATTCATTGTTCATAGTCATTTTAAAAACGTTATAAGTTTTTAAAATTTAAACATGCGGAGCCCACAAATTTTCTGACGTGGACAGCTTTAGGATACTATTATATAAGAAATAAATTTGCTTAGTTGTCAACTTCTCCTTGATTTTAGGTAAATTTGTTTATTTACTTTATTTAGATAATTTCATATAAAATTTATTATTTAATAAAAACGAATGTATATTAATAATATTATATTTTAGAAAATAAGTTAATTATTTTGTATTAAATTGTTATCTTAAAAATATATTCTTCTATTATAAAATTCAAGTGAATTTACTGATTGATTTGTAACTTCTCCATGATTTTTGTAATTTTGCTTATTTGTTATATTTTTAATAATTTTATGAATAATTTATCATATAATAAAACGAATTTCTATTAATAATATTAGACTTTTAGAAAATAAGATAATTCTTATGTATTATATTGTTATCTTTAAAATATATTTTTTAAAAAACAATCATAGAAATTAAAAATTAAGTTAAAATATTAATAGTTAAATATAAAGAAAGCAATGCTGATTTATCAACTTCTCCATGGTTTTATAATTTTCTTATTTATCATATTTTAATAATTTCATATATAATTTATTAAATAATAAAACGAATGTATACTAATAATACTATATTTAAAAAATAAGATAATTCTTATGTATTAGATTGTTATCTTGAACATATATTTTCTATTAGAAAATTTAAGTGAATTATCTGATTTGTAGTTTCTCCATGATTTAGATAATTTTGATTATTTGTTAAATTTTTAATAATTTCATATAAAATTTATTATAAAATAAAAACAAATTTCTATTAAAAATTATATTTTGAGAAAATAAGATACTTCCTATGTATTATATTGTTAACTTGAAAATATATTTATTATTATAGAAATAAAAAAATTAAGATAGAAAATATATTTATTTTTAAAAATATTTTGTTATGTGAGTGTTGTCATTTATAATTAATTTTAAAACATAAATCATAACTTATATATTGGTTTGAAGTAATAAAATATAGACTAATAATAAATTGTACGAAAATTATGCCCGCATGTGCGGACAAAACACCTAGTAGTAATAAATGCACACAATCTTTCAATCTCAACGTAATTGCACACATTTTAAGTATAACAATCTATTTTCACACATGATAAAAGTTTGAAACCCGTTTCCACATAAACTTTGAAGGATGAACTAATATCAACATATAGCGGTTTAAAATTGGTTAGTGTTTTCTATTTTTAAAACTTAACCAATGATTAACCTAAGTAAACTCAAAACGACCCAATTACAACATAATTAGAAAATATAAACCATATTGAGCCAATTAAAAATCCTAAAAACCTAAATCCCCAAATCATCTTCCTTTCTCTCACACGAAAACAAGGAGTTCTTCCACGTCGTTGCTCCTCTACTTTGCTTTAGAGAAGTAATTTTTACATCTCTCTTTCTCCACTAAAATTTCTAGATTTATTACTCATATTTTCTGGATTTTTCACTGTTAAACGAAATCTATTCTCTAGGTTTTAAAAATTTAGGGTTCTAAAGAATGAAATCGATTTGGGGGCTTTTAAAAGGATTTTAGGCCAAGTTTAAATCGAACCCTAGTCGGATTTTTGTTTCGGCCGTGTTGTACCAATTAATATCAATTGATACGAACTGGTTTACTATCTGTTAATATCATAAACCATTAAAACCAATCCAAATCTCGATCTGTGTAGAAATGGGTTCCGAACTTTTATCATGTGTGAAAATAGGTTGTTGTATTTAAACTATGTGCAATTATGTCGAGGTTGAAAAATTGTATATATTTGTTAGTATATGATAGTTCTGGTGTGAAAATAGGTCATCTTCCCAAAGTAATTTGTCCTCTCAAACTAAGGCCTAATTGTAAAGGCAATAGCTTGATTAAAAATGGATAGACATATGGCATATTCATCCAGTTCCGGTGCTAGTGCTCGCCACTCGCCCTCCTTTTGCATTAGAGTGACCAATTGCATACAGCCTGATATAAAATGGATAAACATATGACTTCCGAGGCACTAGAAAAAATAAAGTTGTATTTAAAAAAAAAGAAAAAAAAAATATAAAAGCATTACTACTCCACATGTGTGGGGCTTTAGATTCTTTGAAGCTCATATTAATTGAAGTT
Organism: Eruca vesicaria subsp. sativa; assembly: GCA_932364175.1. NCBI lineage: Eukaryota > Viridiplantae > Streptophyta > Magnoliopsida > Brassicales > Brassicaceae > Eruca > Eruca vesicaria. The sequence continues at coordinate 204,130 of CAKOAT010228487.1, read as the reverse complement.
CCCAAGGTCTTCCCTGTATATGTTTATATATCATAGCCACCTTAATATTTTATTTGATAGCGTGATCTGATTCGTCTACGTGATGACCCTCTCATGGTACACGTAGATCTTAAATAAAAGAGTGATTTGCGTAGAAAATAGTCAAATAAACAAGAAATTTGAAGAATGGAAAAATGATGTGGGATCCAACAATAATAGATGCAGAAATACGATAATGACCTTCTCTCTCTCTCTCTCTCTCTAAAAGATCTGATAATGCTTTTGTATTTCACGTGATACTTTACAAGAGAACCTCTACAAGCCTTTTATACACATAAGGCAATCTTAACTTCCTAGATACAAGTATATCTCTAATATATTCTCAACCGAACATAACGGAAATATTCCCGCAACTAGGATACTCTGTCTCTATCTCGATACCCCTCCTCAAGTTGGAGCATGTAAATTTCTAATGCCCAACTTGAAAAGAAAAGATTGAAAAACCTTCCCTCCAAGCGCTTTTGTAAAAATGTCGGCCAACTGGTTTAACGTAGATACATGCTTCGTCTTCACTACACCTCTCTGTATATCATCGCGTATAAAATGACAATCCAATTCAACGTGTTTAGTACGTTCGTGGAACACTGGGTTAGCAGCAATATGCAATGCTGAGCGACTGTCACAAAAGAGGTTCATCGGTCCTTGATGTCTAATCCCCATGGTGATAAGAACATTCTTAATCCACTTCAACTCACACAAAGCTTCTACCATCGCTCGGTACTCCGCCTCAGCCGAGGAGCGTGAGACCACATCTTGTTTTCGTGATCGCCAAGAGATTGGTGAGTCTCCTAGTTGTACCAACCAACCACTAAGCGATCTTCTTGTTACCGGACATCCCGCCCAATCTGAGTCCGACCAGGCTGTAAGTTGAAAATTGCAGTCAGACTTAAGTAAGATACCTTGACCTGGTGACCCTTTCAAGTACTTGACGACACGAAGTCCAGCCTCCCAATGCTCCTGAGTTGGTCGTTGCATGAACTGTGAAAGCGTGTGAACAGCATAAGCAAGGTCAGGTCGTGTTGCAGACAAATAGATCAATCTTCCAACAAGTCGTCTGTACTTCTGTGGATTGGCGAGAAGCTGAGCTGTAGACTTAGCTAGCTGATGATTTTGTTCGATAGGGAACTCAACTGGACGTCCTCCAAGGAATCCTACATCAGCTAGAATATCGAGTACATACTTTCTCTGCGACAAAAATATCCCCTCCTGGCTGCGAGCCACTTCTATACCCAAAAAATATTTGAGTTTACCAAGGTCTTTCATGTGAAAACACTTGCTTAGATACTTCTTGAATTCTTCCACTGCTTCATGTGAACTACCAGTGAGAACTAGATCATCCACGTATATCAAAACGTGAATCTCCTTCTTTGTGGTGATCATCGAAAACAGAGAATGATCTGCCCCACACTGAACGAAACCATAATCAAGCAATGCCTTTGCAAACTTTGCAAACCAACAACGTGGAGACTGCTTCAACCCGTACAACGACTTACGTAGACGACACACCATGCCCTTCTCTGGCGCATGAAAACCAGGTGGAAGCTTCATATAGACCTCTTCATCTAAATCCCCATGTAAAAATGCGTTATGGACATCCATTTGATGCAAATCCCACCCTCGTCCACACGCAATTTTTAAAAACATACGAACTGTCGTCATCTTCACCACAGGAGCAAATGTTTCAAAATAATCAATGCCTTCTACTTGTTTGTTCCCAAGTGCTACCAGGCGAGCCTTGAACCTCTCAACTGTACCGTCTGCGTTGTACTTGATCTTGAACACCCATTTGCACCCTATTGCGTGCTTCCCAAGAGGAAGATGTTCTACATTCCAGGTTCCGTTCTCTTCTAGAGCCACAATCTCTAAACCAGCTGCATTTCTCCATCTTTCATCCTTCATTGCTTCAGAGAATGATCTTGGTTCTACACCGCCAGTGACAGCAGCTAGAAACGCCGTATGAGCTGGTGAAAAACGATCACATGTGAGAAACTGTTCTATCCCATAGAGTGAGTCAAATTCAAACTCGTATTCGTTTCCTCCATCTCCATGCTCTTCATGTCGTAGCACAGTGTTCATCACATAGTCCTGCAAACGAGTGGGAGGTTTCTTCTCACGTAACCCTCTCCCTAGCTCAACTACAGGTGTTTCGTCTTCAACGGGTTTCTCAGCAATTTGTTCTGTCTCTACGCTTTCTTCTTCTTGTATCACAACATCTTCTACTGTAACCTCTTCTGTTACTCCCACGTCTTTTTCTTTCTCTTTCGCTTCTTCACCTGAGCTTTCTTCAACCGCAGGTGAGTTCTCATTTTGGTTATTATCAGGTTGAAGTTCCTCTTCTGCCGGAGCAGAACTTTCCTCCATTATGTTAGCTCTTCCATCATCATCATCATCAGTTTGAAACGCAAATGAATCAGGATCAATAAGCTGATTCCCATCATAAGGAGCGTCTTTAGCTGAAAGAGTTTGAGTTGATTCCGAGAATGGAAACACTCCTTCAACAAACGTTACATCTCGAGATACAAAAATTTCGTGTGCATCAAGATCAAAAAGTGTCCATCCTTTCTTGGCATATGGATAACCCACAAAAACACACCGACGACTGCGACTGGCAAATTTATCCCCATTCCTCTTCTGGTTATGTGCATAAGCTAAACAACCAACAACTTTCAGCTCGTCATATTTCGGTGAGGAACCAAAAATAATCTCATAAGGTGTTTTTCCTTTGTGTATCTCACATGGAGTTCTGTTTATGAGATGAGCAGCCGCAAGAACACACTCTCCCCAGAACTCTGTAGGAAACTGTCCCTGAAACATGAGTGCTCTTGCAATATTAAGGATGTGCCGATGCTTTCTTTCAACTCGCCCATTTTGTTGCGGAGTGCCAACACAGGAGGTTTGGTGAATTATACCGTTTTCAGAGAAAAACTTCCTCATGGACGTGAACTCTGTTCCGTTGTCTGATCTGACGATTTTGACTTCTTTACTGAACTGCCGTGACACCAAAGCCATGAAGTTCTTGAGTGTTTGCTGTACTTGTGACTTGTCTGCCAAGAGAAAAACCCAAACACCTCTTGAGAAATCATCTACTACAGTAAGGAAGTAGTAAGAACCACACAAACTTTGTGTTCTATAAGGCCCCCACAAATCAACATGAATAAGCTCAAAAATCTCGTTGCTTTTATTAATACTCAAAGGAAATTCGCTTCTACACTGTTTTGCTCGGAAACAAATATCACAAACTGAAAGCTCAACACCAACACCACTACTGTCAACTACTGGCAATTGCCTTATTCTCTTCTGTGACGCATGTCCAAGACGTTTGTGCCACAGCTCCAAAGACTCCTTTGCATCTACTTTCCTCACTCTGGTCACCGACTCCACTTCTTGAAGAAAATAGACACCATCCCTTCTTCTACCCACTCCAATCGGAGTCATCAGCGTGAGGTCCTGCAACAGGCAACATGTCTTTGAGAACAAAACAACACAGTTGAGCTCATCAATAAGTTGTGAAACGGAGATCAGATTGCATTTCAACTCTTTCACAAACAGAACACTATGAAGCGTAAGATCCTTAGTCAAAGTAATACTTCCTTCTTGATCAGCAAGAACCATCTTTCCATTAGGCAAGCCAACAAGACATGGTGCGACAGTATGCACATCAACTAGACAATCTACTACCCCTGTCATATGGTGAGAGGCACCGCTATCTATTATCCAATCCTCTTTACGAGACTTACCAGTGAGTCGCGTTTCCTCTGTTTTCTCTCCAAGTATCCTCACCAACTTTTCCCACTGATCCTTTGATAAACCTGTCACTGCGTGAGCATCTGTTGCAGACGCTGCATGAGAAACTGCATTAACACTAGCTCCTCTACCGTATCCTCCTTTGTTCCTTGGCAAAGAAGAAACATTCCCTTGCTGAGAAGACTTGCCTCCTCCTCCTCTTCCTTTACCGTATTTCTCAACCCACCATTCTGGATATCCGTGCAATTGATAGCACGTTCCAGCATCGTGTCCTGCTTTGTTACAATGAGTACAAAAACCGACTTTGTTTCGAGGCTCTCCACGTAATTGTGTTCCTCCGGTGTTCACTGCGAAGGCCATCGCTTCTCCTCTTGACTCCTTCACACGGTCTCGATCAGAAACTCTCATCTGTTCTTCCCTAGCAACCATCGAGTAGGCTTGTTCCACACTAGGGAGTGGATCAGTGTTAACGATTGAAGTTCTGATGTTTCCGTATAATGAGACATCCAGTCCGAGACAGAATTGGTGGAGTTTTTCCTTCTCCCTCGCCATCTCAAGTTGTTGCACAAAGTCACAATTGCAACCTTGACACTTGCATCCTCCACAGCTACACACTGGTTTGAATTCATAATTCGAGAGATCTTCCCAAATTACCTGCAACTTTCCATAATACGTCTCCAGTGACATATCTCTCTGCTTGCAGTTCATCAATTCTTCTTTCAATTGTTGAACTTTCACTTCGCTTCTCGCAGAGAAACGAGCTTTGATGTTATCCCATAGATCTTTAGCTATCTCACGATGAGTTATGCTAGACCTAAGTTTAGGTTCAATGGTGTTGAATATCCAAGACGTCACCATTGCGTTGACTGTCAACCAGTCCTCTTCCTCGTCTGATCCTTCTTCTGGAGCCTTCAACGTACCATCGATGAAACCAAGCTTTCTCTTTGCTCGTAGTTCGGTCTTCACCTTTCTCACCCATTCATCGTAATTTCTTCCATTGAAGACAACCCGTGTGATCACGTTCTCTGGATCGTCCTTCGTGTTCAAAGTGTATGGAGACGTCACGGTCTTGCTTACCGCTCCCTCCATCTTACTTTCGGTTTTCTTTCCTTCTGTCATTTGCCTATAGGCTCTGATACCATAAAAGATCTGATAATGCTTTTGTATTTCACGTGATACTTTACAAGAGAACCTCTACAAGCCTTTTATACACACAAGGCAATCTTAACTTCCTAGATACAAGTATATCTCTAATATATTCTCAACCGAACATAACGGAAATATTCCCGCAACTAGGATACTCTGTCTCTATCTCGATACTCTCTCTCTCTCTCTCTCTCTCTCTCTCTCTCTCTCTCTTTCTCTCTCTCTCTCTCCTTCTTCGCTCTCTCTCCCTCCTGTAAATCAGAAGCATATTTTCTTGAACATAAATAAATTATCACACTAAATCTCGTTCCTCTCTCTTCAAAAAATTAATCACTTATATTCACTGCCACAAATTAACATTGATCCAAATTGATCCAAATTGAGCTCACGCAAACCAGCCAATTTTGGATGTATTTATACGACGGCGCATGGACACATAGAAGTTGAAAACACACAAACTTTGTTTAACAAAAAGCTCTTTCACTTCGCACACTTCAACAAATGCTTTCTTTCCAACCATTACTATCCACCACCACCACCGCCACATTACCGTCATCAATTATCACTTTCGACAAGTCAGTTCAGAAGACGGGTCAGTCCAGAAGATGAGAGTCTATTATTGGTGAAATAATAATTCTTAATTATTACCATAGGATGGAAATGTATTCTATTTTTCTGATAATATAATTTTTGAAATAACCGGTTAAGATTTACTTTACTTTGTTTTGTTCTAGTTAGCCGGTATTATATATTATTATCTCAATATTATTATAGTTAGCCTGTAATATATACAATTAATGATATAATTTAAGGTATTAGGAAGATAACACTATATGTACAAGATTTTAATAGGCGTGCAATAAATTGAGGAAGCCACACTAAGCTTATGGTGGAATTATTATTGGATGTAAAAATTTGCATATACAGCTAAATATAATTTTTCAAATAGCCAGCTAAGATCTTACTTGATTTTTTTTTGTTTTAGTTAGCCGGTATTATATATTATTATCTCGATATTATTATAGTTAGCCGGTAATATATACTAATTAATGATGTAATTTGTGAAATAATTTTAGATGTTCGGAAGATAAAACTATATGTACAAGATTTTTATAGGTGAGCAGTAAATTGAGGAAGCCACACTAAGCTTATGGTGGCTTTATTATTAGATGTAAAAATTTGCACATATGGCTAAATATAATATTAGCTTCCTAATTTACAACACCATATAATTTAAAAAATTGTTAGTCGGTTAAAAAATTCTAAATAGAACTAATTATTTTATTGGCTGTCGTTTGTAAACTATACAAACTTAGAGAACATTGTTATATGTTACTAGATGTGTTAACATGCTAACAATGTCACAAAACAGGCTAATAATGCCACAATATTATTCTAACATGCATAAACAGATAAATGATTACTAGGTGACCGGCCCGCACCCTGTGCGGGTATATACAGATTCAAATTATGGACTTAATAATACAAAGTTTTAGAAGTAATATATTTTATATCATAAGACCACCGTCTTTGAGGTAAAGCATCAGGCACAGAAAAATGCTGGTACACAATATTTTACATGGAGGAGATGGAACAAAGTAACTTCAGTATCAATAGGTAGTTATTGTGTGTATTTATAATTGCAACATCACAAAAAAATTTGTGTGTTGAATGTTGAATTTTATTTTCCAAATCTGAAATTAATAGTGTGTAGTTTTATAAGTAACATATTTTCTATTATCACTAATTAGAATTGTATTGTATATGTTTTGTAATTCTTAATTTTAGGTGAAAAATATTATTATGCATAAATTTTTCGTAAAATGTATGTAGACAGATTAAAATAAATATTACACATATCCCTCTCGCTCTCTCTCTTTCGCTCTCTCTCTCTCTCTCTCTCTCTCTCTCTCTCTCTCTCTCTCTCTCTCTCTCTCTCTCTCTCTCTCTCTCTCTCTCTCACTCTCGTTATTCTGATTTTGGGACAATGGAATTTAATTAGGTCATTAAAGATTAGTACATTTGATACATCAATTCACTTTTTGTTTCAGTGATCTAATAAAAGTTATAAGACAATACTATGAAAAAGAAGATGTAATAAAACTGAAGAACTTATACGACAATAATGAGAAAATGCTTTTATTATTAATTTATAACATTANGAATTTAATTAGGTCATTAAAGATTAGTACATTTGATACATCAATTCACTTTTTGTTTCAGTGATCTAATAAAAGTTATAAGACAATACTATGAAAAAGAAGATGTAATAAAACTGAAGAACTTATACGACAATAATGAGAAAATGCTTTTATTATTAATTTATAACATTACAATAACGCGAATTCCACAAAAGTAAAAAAAAAAATTCAATTAATAGAAATTCTAACAAAAGTCACAGCTTAACCAATAGAAGAGTATACTATTGATAACACGTTCTAAACTTAAACAACGTCAATGAGCTTCCGTTCAAAAGCATTATTGATTCAATCTACTCCAAGTCTGAAAGAACATGTAAAAAATTATATTTACCCAAACACAATTTATAATGACGTTTTCTTTTGATAAAAACATGAGTTTACTTGGTTTATCCGTATTTTTTCTTTGGTTGCATAATATATCTTGTGATAGTTTTTTCCAAGTAGCATTCCAAACGTTTTCTGGATTTGTGATACTATGTGTTAGTAATAGGACACAAAATAGCTTGCGTAGATCCTTTGTTGATGCCCAATAACATGCTTCTTTAATAACTTCAATATTTTCTTCATCATAGTCCTTGCAGATAACATAAGAAGTTATTTTTTTCCATATCTCTGTTTTAGATTCTCAAAATAGACATTCATATTTTGTTAGTTTTTTTAAGTACACATGCACATAAGTTATTTTTTTCTAAGAAACGTCATTAGATTAAGCTTTGAAGAAAATAAGCAACTTAAAATGTAAATCATAAGAAGATGTAAGATATATATAACAGTGTTGATATGGTTGCACGATAAGTTAGTATCAAATAATATATTTGTATTATTTATTACATTCTTTTTATTGCTATATAGATGTTCTGAATTTAATGCGTTAACATAAATCATTCTTAATTATTACCAATCAATCTTGTGAACTAAATAAGTAATATAAAATAAGAAGAACAGATATGAATTAAAAATATCTAATAGAAACCTGCAAAAAATTGTCAAATTTTGTTAGCAACTGTACAATATAAAATAATTTAATAGATTTCTAAGTTTTATTGAGACAAAAATAATATTAAATTTGCATATCACTATTGAAACAAACTGATAAATGATTTGTAGTTAACTACAACCGGTCTTTCGTCTGTGTTATTTATCTGTTAATAGAAAAAAAAACAAATGTAAGAATTTATAAATTTAAATTTTTTTATCAAATAAAAATAGACTAATAAGTTAGTATTGACATCCCTTAGGTGTCTCCTTTATATATACTCTACCTTTCTTTTTTCTTATGTTATTAGGGAGATATTTTCATAACAAATGATGTTTAGGAATATAATTTCATAATAAATAATGAAACAGTATAAAGAAAGATATTAAAGTTATTTTGTCATTAAATGATTTAAAATTAATATGTTATAAACTTGTGCAATTAAATAATATTCAAAATAAGGTAAGTTTTTTAAAACAAATTAACAAATTAGAAACATTAAGGTAAATTGCATTAAAACAATGTAATAAATATGATTTGAAGTTGCACAAGTAATATGTGTTCAAAATAAGTTTATAAAGAAAATTAACAAATTAGAAACATTAAGGTAAATTGAATTAAAACAATGCAATAAATATAATTTGAAGTTGCACAAGTAATATGTGTTCAAAATAAGGTAGGTCATTAATCAACTAAAAACATTAAGGTAAATTGCATTTAAACTATAGATATTTAAATATTAAATGATATATAATAAGGAAATAATAAATATAAAAAGTAGTTGATATGACTTTTTGATTAATAAATATTACTATATATATTTAATTTTAATTAAAAAGATCATATAATTGCAAACCAAAAAAAAAATCAATTTAATTAAAAAGATCATAAAACAAAATCACAATCAGAAAACCAAAGAAATATATATGTATATATAAGCTTATAATTCTAAACAATAATAGAAATCTACTAATAAAAAAAAAGTATTGGCAGCACAAAAAGATGCTATTTAAATGATATAGTTGAGAGATGTTATCAAATAGAGAATTTTTTTTTACCAGATTGAGGAACAAAGATGTTATCGAAATGATATATCAAAGAGGTGTACAATCAAATCATATATAACTTCAGTGGAGAAATCGTCATAATAGGATATCTGCATATAAACCAAAAGAAAAATCAGCTCTCATGAAATATTAAAGCTTAATGTTCTAAAATAAGAAGAAAAAAAGTTTAGAACATTATTAACATAAAAAGTCCAGACTACAAAGTTCAATGATTTCATTTCTTCTACTGTGAATGTCTTATTTATAGTGAATTGATGAACGTTTCTCAATGATTTAGCTTGCATGATAAGCTAAGAAGTAACATATTCTCTAATAAATTCTCTAATAAATTCTCAATAAATCTTATACTTTTAAGGTAATATTATTTTTGGAATATCTTGTTGATAAAGCTAAAGGAGAACATCTCGTGAATAGATTGCACCAGAATTTTGGTTGAAGTTTTAAATGCATGATTTTAGGAGAGAAAATATCTTATCAATTAATTTTGTTTTAAATGCATGATTTTAAGAGTGAAAATATATTGTCAATTAATTTTGTTTCTCTGACATCTAAAATTTTTAATGGGTATTTAATGAATTAAATAGAGAAAGGATCGCAAAAGAATGTTCTTTGAATCGATAAAACACAAAAGGTAAATATTTAAATGGATTTCCTTTTTAGTAGTTCGATGGTAAAAATAAATCAAAAAATAAATTCTAAATAATCAACCAATAGAATCGCTAGAATTCTTCTGAGAAGGGCTGTGTGAGTGCCACATGGCAAATGTACTTCTCTTTTAATATATAGAGGGATATGCTATATATTAAAATTGTTAGCAATCTAACATTGGATTTTTAGGCTATTAAATATGTTACCCGTCTAACAGTAAATCATAACTATGTTAATCACAGTACAATCATAGCTATCCAAATCTCTCTCGTTTCCATAGAAAAAACAGTCATAAGATTGTATAGAGAAAAAAAATATGAGTTGCTATAGATATTGAGCTTACAATCAATTGAGACATAATCAGCATAAATACAAAACTTTTTAATGTATAGATGAAATTTTAACTGTCTAAAGTAAACCTTTTGAATCTAACAAAAATCAGAAAATAAAACCCAAAAGAAAAGCAAAACTTTACAAGATATCCAAAGATTAGAGGACTTGTGTTGCAAAACACAATAAATTGCCATTGTTGCTTGATCTCAGCGAGACAGCGACGGCGAGGATGAGCACGGCGAAGCTTGAATCCGAGTCCGAACATGGCGATGTAGGCAGAGCAAAACAATGGAGATATTCCGGTGACCCGAGACAGAAGCAGTGATTGCGGCGGAGAAGAGGAAGAAGACTCACCAGAAACACCATAGTATTAAGATCAAAACAAAGATTTTGATTTTCTTTTGAGAGTGATAGTCACTAACGAAAAATAATTGATATGTTGGAGAAAAAGAAAGTGATAAGAAACTTTTATAAAGTTATGAGTTTAGGAAAGAGATAGAAAAATACAGAGGAGTTTCGAAGAGAAGAAAGAGAAGAGCGAGATTAGTTTAATTTAAAAGGATATAGGTCTGTAGGTTAAGTAGGGGCAAAATGACTATTAAAAAAAACAGCTATGCATAGATATTATCTTTTCCATCTTCGCAAATATCACACTTATCTGTGTATATACAGTGCAATTTCTCTTAAATAAAATCAGTTGTGATTATCCCGTATATTAAATACATAATTCTAAGACAAGAAAAATATTTGAACCTTAGACCAAGTTTATAGCGGACTCTTAAGTGAGGTTTTTAAAGAAAAATACTCATTTAATTAATTGAAAAGAAAAATAAAATGTCCATTACCGATCCTTAGTCAAAGTTTTTGGGAGCGTTTTTAAGTCGGTTTTTTATCCACGTGTCAACAGGGAAAGTGTTTTAATTATTTTTTTCTTTTTTGGTTTTCTCTCTCTCATCTGTGTCGGTTTCTTGTTTTCTCCGAAGCTGAAGGGAGATCGAAACGGCGATTGAAACCGCGACAGACAAAGACTCTCCTCACGGCGTCTCCTCCTGTGGCTGTGGTCTTCTCCTTCAGAAAATCGATCGAAACCACCACGGACGACGACTGTATCAAACCTTATTGTCTTCTCTCTCAGAAACCGATCAAAATCCACCACCGACGAGTACTCTCTCGGTCGTCTTCGTCTTCTCCATCAGACTACACTCTCTGTGTGGTGACCGCAGCGCTGGTGAAGCCCGTATCATTAAGGTAATCCCCATCCATCGTCGATTCAATGTTAGATACATCTTTGCTTCTGCTTAATTAAACTCCATTCGATCTTATCTGTATGATTTGAGAGCGTAGATCTATTAGGTTTTCTTGGACTATATGCGATTAGGGTTTCTAGTTTAGTGGGTGGTCGTAAAGTTTTGGTGTTTGATCGAAATCAATTGCATGTTTAGTGGGTTTTGTCTGATTGTTTAGTTAAAAATTAATGAGGATACACTGACATTAATCTTCACACTAGTGTTCTGTTATGATCTCTGAAGGCGTATGAACTAGGATGTTTCTGAAAGATTAATTACGGTTTGTGTTGATTGCTTAATAGCATTCATTATAACACCACTTGTCCAAATGTAATATCTGTTGTAAAATAACTTGTAAGATTCATTACACTTTGTATTGATTGAAAGATTAATTATAGTTTATGTTGATTAAAGTTTGGTTTGGTAATAATGGCAGGGACTTTTGTCATTCTATGGACTTCTTTTGCCTCACAGGCTTTAAGCTCTCCACTAAAGCTCCTCCTCCTGTAATTTCAAGAAGCAACCACTACAAAAGACTCTGAGTGAGGTTAGTGCAACTCCTCATTCGCTTACATTTTTACTAATTGCTTTCGTCTGGATAGTAGTTAGGTTACTTAAATGCTTGTTAGCGTTGGGACTGTGTGGTAGTAATTGCTTCCATAAATAAGAGATACTAGTGGCCAACACTTGGATTTTCTTTTTCTCATATCACTTCTCATATTCATGTATTAAATATATGTAAACCTAATTTATATATACTAGTTTATAACAACATCCGCATGTTATTGATTTCGATTTTGACTATAAGAAACCATGCCTATGAGTAAGTTTCATGTTCTTGATTCTTTATTGATTAGAGTTTAGTTAAGTCTCACCTGAATCTCTTATATTCTCATAGTCATGATACTAGTTTGGTTTCTTTTTGTGGCTGAGAAGTTATATATCTTTCGATGAATGCTGCTTTTAGTGTTACATTAGGTAGTAATAAATAAGTTAGATAGATGTCTACTCATCTCAACTCAACTAAACTCAAAGAGTAAATGTAATTAAAAGACTCGTATCTAACTTGGTCTTCTTCTTCTCTTTTCCTCTATTAAACCCGGTGCTTTGTCTCTTTATTTTTCATCTTTTAACACGGTCTTCTTCTTCTCTCTTATTAAAAGACACGTTTCTTCTACCTTCTCTATTCTCTGATATTTTAGGATATGGATTATACGAATCCATATAGTCAGTCCACCAATTTTGTTGACCTTTTAAACAGTCAACAAGATTCATTCCTTCCTCAACTGTGACCAACATCCATTCTTTCCTGTCCTTATGCGAGTTATTCGCATGGTGGTGAGCACGAATCATCATCTTTCTGTGAAGACTCACCTACAGAGCAGAGGGAAAGAAAGAAGTGGACAGTCACAGATGATCTAGTGCTCATTATCACATGGCTAAATACTAGCAAGGACCCTGTGATTGGAAACGAGCAGAAAGCAGGGATTTTTGGCAACGCATTGCGTACTTCGCAGCAAGTCCAAAGGTGGAAAGAGGTGAAACACGAGCAGCCATTCAGTGTAAACAAAGGTGGCAGAAGATGAACGATCTTGTATCCAATTTTTGTGGTGCTTATGCGGCTGCAACAAGACAGAGAACAAGTGGTCAGAATGAGGCTGATACTGTGAAACTTGCACACCAAATCTTTTACAATGATCAGAAGATTAAATTTAATCTTCATCATGCTTGGGAGGAGCTGAGGAATTACCAGAAATGGTGTGAGGTTGCTAGTAGAAAGATCGATGGAAGTGGTAAGAAGAGAAAGTGTGATGATGGAGCACAATCAGAAAGCTCTCAAGCAACTTCTAACCTCGGTGATGAACCAACCAATGTAGGTGATCATCCAACCAAACAACCTCCTGGTGTAAAAGCAAGCAGCCAGCATGGGGTAAGAAAGCTCAAGTAGATCAAGAGGCTCTCTCTCAGTTTCAGACCATGTGTGCTATTAAAGAGAAAGACTTGGTAATGAAAGAAAGACTGCAGAGAAGCAGCCTGCTTGAGAGTCTCATATTAAAAAAGATCCACTCTCTGATTATGAAGAAGCTTTAAAAAAAAGTAGCTACTTACTGAGATGTTTGGTAATTAGTGTGAACTTTTCTACATATTTGATGTTTCTGTTTGATGGTCCTGTTTGTTGTTTTTCTTTAAGTTTATGTTTCAAGTTTTTGTTTCATGTTTGTGTTTCATGTATCGGTTTCATGTTTATGTTTCAATGTTCTGTTTGAAGTTTATGGTAATTAAAAACGAGTTTCTATTTACATGTTTATGTTTCTCTTTCAAGTAAGTCGTGTGGATGTTCTATTAATTGTCTTGGTCAATAATTTCAGATCATGTGAGTTGGATCATCACGAGACCAGTGCAAGAATCACGGAGCTAAAGTAATAAGGTAATGGGACTACTAATTACCATCAGAGTCACGTCGAATGTTCTGTTTCAAACGGATACAGTACGCGACACTGATAGTAATTAGTGTTCCCGCTATCATATTGAGGTTTACTTCTAAGAATGGAATTGACATTGGCAATGAGACGACTAAGTAAGGTTTTCTTGTTTATGTTTATTTTTCTTGAGTAAGTGATTTTGATCTCTTACCTTGGTTATTGATTATCCTCTGTTTGTTTCTGTGCTATTTCATGTTGTTTCCATCTTACTTTGGGTTTGCAGATATACATCAAGGCAAGTCACAAGACGTCATAGGAGAAGTTACAAGAAGTCACGATTTTGTTTGTATTTGTTACAAGAGTGTTGAGTCTTGTCTGTATGTGTCACAAGTTTTCCTTCCTTCTCGAGTTTTGTATGTGTCAGAAGTCACGAGTGATGCATTTGGTGTTGGTTTTCATTGTAGTTTGTATTTTTCTCACCCCTTTCTCTATATAAAACGAGTATTGTAGTTTGTAGTTTGTTACTCCAATCACAATGTCTTCTTCTCTCCCTCTCATCAACTAGCAAACTAGTTTCTTTCTCTCCAAGTTTCATTCTCTCCAAGTACGAATAAGTTTCATTATCTCCAAGTACCAAACACTCACATTGATCACAAAGTCTTCTCATCCAAGTTCCACTCGACATTTTTTTTCAAAATACCAAGCATTTTAATTACAAAGTCTTATTCTCTCCTTGAACGTGATCACAAAATTAGTCACCAGATATGGCATCTTCTTCACATAACTTTTTTGAGGGAGTAGATGATGAATATTTTGATGAATATTTTGATCAACAATTTGATCAAACACTCAAAAATTTAGTTATTGATTATGGTCATCAAGAAGAAAGAAAAAGAAGGAAAAAACGAGTTCATATCGAACGGAATCGTGAAGAAGGCAATGTACATCTATGGAATGATTATTTCAGTGAAACTCCAACATATCCTGGAAATCTATTTCGACAATGATTTAGAATGAACAAGTCATTGTTCATGCATATTGTTGATCGGCTCTCAAACGAAGTTGAATTCTTTCGACAAAAGAAAGATGCTCTCAGGAGGTTTGGTCTCTCTGTACTTCAGAAATGTACACCAGCCATTCGTGTCTTGGCATATGATTCTGCGGCTGATGCTGTTGACGAATACCTTCGACTCGGTGCAACGAAAAACTCGGTTATGTGTGGAACATTTTGTGGAAGGAATAATATATTTATTCGGCGATGAGTACCTAAGAAGACAAACACCTGCTGATCTTCAACGTCTACTCCATATTGGTGAGCATCGTGGATTTCTCGGGAGGATAGGAAGCATCGATTGTATGCATTGGGAGTGTAAGAATTGTCCCACCGCTTGGAAAGGTCAACATTCACGTGGTTCGGGAAAACCCACAATCGTTTTAGAGGCGGTTTCTTCGTATGATCTATGGATATGGCATGCATGTTTTTGACCTCCAGGTACCTTAAATGATATCAATGTTCTTGATCGCTCACCTATTTTTGATGACATAATAAAAGGTCAAGCTCCGCAAGTCACTTACTCTGTCAATGGAAGAGAGTATCATTTGGCTTACTATCTCACCGACGGAATTTATCCAAAATGGACAACTATTATCCAATCTATTCCAGTACCATAGGGGCCGAAAACGGTTTTATTTGCTCAGCATCGAGAAGCTGCCCGAAAAGATGTCGAACGTGCTTTTGGAGTTTTGTAAGCTTGGTTTGCCATTATTAAAAATCCAGCACTTTTTTGGGATAAAGTAAAAATTGCCAAGATTATGAGAGCATGTATCATACTCCATAATATGATAGTAGAAGATGAATGAGATGGATACACTCAGTTTGATGTTTCAGAGTTCCAACAAAGAGAAGACACCGGAAGTTCACATGTGGATCTCACGTATTCTACAGATACCCCGACAAATATCACCAATATGATGGATGTTCGAACTAGAAATCAACAACTGTAGAATGATTTGGTTGAACATATATGGAGTACATTTGGACGTGATGAAAACAACTACTGAACGCTGATGTTTTTCCAAATTATTCTCGATTATTGTAATAGTCTTTATTTTTATATTTTTTTTAAGAACCTCTAATTAAAAAAACTCTCATAGGACCGCTCAAAATGGAAGTTTCTTAGCTAGATTTCTTAACCACATTTAATTATATTTAAAATATTAAATACATTCATGCTCTTTTTGGAATAGGTTAACTACAAAAGATCGCCACATTTGATAGGATATTCATGTCCCTCTTCAGTTCTCACTATTGCTTTTGCAGCTGGAATTCAAAATCAAAAAGAGGATTGTTACACTAAAAAGGTTGAAACTTGTCTTTTTTTTTGTTTTTGATCAACAATTTGGAACTTGTCTTTCTGTCACCTCCTATAGAATTTGGCAGCCTTCCTGTGATGACCATCAAACTCTTACTGATGGAAAACACTCAACTTATTATCCATGACAAATCACAAGCATATATAGCGAGCTCTTATCACTCAAACAGAGAACACAATTTTACATCTGGTTCCCCCATTTTCAGTCGAATCAAGCTTTGTTATCTCATAGTCCAAACAACTTGAGTTCTTAATTTGTTTGTGTACTACAGTATAAATTTTTCTAAGTTGGATTGGTCAAAATATGATATAAATTGATAAAATAATAACTTTTTAGAAAATCATATATAAATATATAATCTCATTAAAATTATAAATTTATAATTTATATATATATATAATAATTTATATAAGTATGAACCATCATTATATTGTTTATTTTATATTCACAATGAAATTATCTTTATATATATACATATATACATATTTTATATAAGTCTGACCAATCCTTAAATGCAGACACGATCTTCACAAAATCTACGCAATATGTTTCCAATATAGTTTTTGCGGAAAATGATATAGTTTGAACATTGACAACAAAAATGTTCTTTAAAATAAAATCACCTTAGTTCAAAGAACAAAACAATTATGGCATATCTATACATTGATTTAAGATATGATGATTCTTTTTTCATACAATTCTTTAGGGATGGACAAAAAAAACCGAACCCGAAAATCCGAACCAAATCCGACCCGATAAAAAGGAACCCGAACCGATCCGAACCCGACATAAGTACCGAATGGATCTTGTTTTACGGTATTTCGGGTTATGGGTATTACCCGAACCGAACCCGAACTTAAATGGATATCCGAAAGAACCCGAAACTTTAAAATTCCAAAAAAACTTGTATCATATCCAATCTAAATGTCTAATATGTTTCCAAAACAGATTAATATATTACTGAGTACCTACAATAATTAGTTATGATATAAATAATTAACTCAAATATTTAGTCTAATATATAGTGTTATTTGGTTAATATTGATGTTTATGATTGACATTACATTTGAAGTTAAGTTACGAATAAATTTGTTTTGAAGTTTATATAATGTTGTTTTTAAAAGTTTAAATAACACTTCTTATGTTTATAGAATTGTTAGTTGTTAAATTTAATTTTTTTATGTTTCATTATGTATTATATTTCGTTCATACAAGGCTTTGGTTTGTCATTAATCATGATATGTTTAGTGTTGTCACATATAGTTCATTGACAAATCTTATATGGTTGATAGATGAGTTCACAATATTATTTTGAAGGAGAACAATATGGTTTGTAGAAGCTAAATACACAAATTTAATAAAATGATTGAAAATATAGTGAGTTTAATTGAGTATAAATTAGTATTTTTAGAACCGATAACCCGATTAGTATCTGAAACCGAAACTATTTCGGGTTCAACCGGATCTTGGACATGTTACTAAACCCGAACCGAACCCGACTAAACCCGAACCGAATCCGACCCGAATTTTTATAATATCCGAATGGGGTTGAAATTCATGAACCCGAAAACCCGAAACCCAAATGAACCCGAACCGAAACCCGATTAGAACCCCGATTGTCCAGCCCTACAATTCTTCATATTGTTAGAGATCTACAATTTAATGATACATATTAGATCAATTCGGTTCTTAAAAAGAGAATTAAATAATTTCAAAGAGCAAAAACTATGGCATATATATATATATATATTAATTTTACATATAGTGTTAGTTTGATAAAATGAATAAGTTTTAAATAACACATAACATATTCTCGCATTAAAATAAAAAGTTATAATATATTTATGTATTATTCTGTAGGTCACTTTTCTCTCTTTTTTTTAGATTAAGTCACTTTTACTTGGTGGTTACATTCACGTTTTTCTGAAGGCATTTTCGGATATTTATGCCCTTGCTGAGATGAAACAGAAAATGGGCTTATGTTTGGAATATATATAGGTGTAATTTTAGTCTAAGCTTAGTTAGCTTTATGCATTATTTAGATTAATGCTATTAATGGTGACCAAAAAAATAAGAGAAACAATGTATGCCTTAATATTCTTAAAATTTTTTACCATTCATATGAAATAGTTTTTTCTTTTTATTCCTCCTCATTCCTTTTATTGTAGAGATTTATTGAACAAATTTGTTATTTGTTAAATTTGATAAGGAATAGTTATTCTTTTTCATTCTTGTAGTTTTATTCTCATCTATTCTTCTACTCGTTTCTAATGTTTCTGTGATAGTTACTAGTTAGAACTTTAGATGATTTTTCTAATGGCTATAAGATCTTAATGGTGAAAATTGATCCGAATAAGAAAACGTGAACATGGGACACATGGGACATTTTTTCTTAATATATCTATACTCGGATTTACGGTGTATTACTGTGTAATGCTATATACATTTCCACAGCTAAACTAATATTAGAGGCGTCCTTGGCACAGCAAACTGAAACATGGGTCTAGAGTTCTCATTTTTTTACGGCCCCAATTTTTTCCTTTAAAAAAGATTTTCATAGTTAATTTTTGTATTTCAGGTTAGGAAAATATAAAAGAAAATAATATTATCAATTGAACTAAAGATCAGTTTATTTTTAATATGTCAATGAAGAAAACAAACAAAAAACATTAAAAATAAAATAGATTCATAGTTAAATAGATCTCCAATTTTTTTTTTTTTGCATATGGCCCTCATACCCACATGGACGCCCCTCACTAATATGATCAGAGATATAGAAAGGGTGATTAGTTGGCTTTATTTGTTTTTAAAATTATAGATTTTACCAATCATGTTGTAACTTTATTTTTAAAAGTTAACTTGAGACTGACATGCATGTATGTGCAGGTGTCAATTTTTATCTGTTTATAAATTGATATTTTGTTTTCATAATTTGTGTTATATATTTTATATGTGTCATCAAATAGTTAATTGTATATGTATTTGAATATTTTGAAGTTTCTATACATCAGAATCGAATCTGAATCAAATCGGATAATATGATAACTTTTGGTTAATTGATTATTTTTAGTTTTTATTGTTTTTAGTTTGGATTGAAAAATACTCAAACCAAATTGGTTAATATGGTTACTTCTGCTACAAGTATTCAAACCTGTTTCAGATTCATTAGTTTTAGATATTTTAAAGTTTTTATACATCAGAACTGATTTTTTCAGACTTGGGAGGATCCTACTCGAAATTCACCCAAAAATGAAACCTAATATGACAATCTTAAAAACCTGATATTCAGAAAAAATGACTCGTACCGGGTATCCAGATGTCTATCTATAATTTGTTAACCAAGTAAAATTCTTGTCACAAAGGAAGCAATTTCATTCATACATGTTAAATTGGTATGGTTAGTATGTAAACATATGATGTAGAAATATTATAGTAAAAATAATTAATGAAGTAGTTTTTTTTTGTCATCAACAAAACACACTCTAAGAAGACTTTTTAAACCAGTATGGGAGGTCTACATCCATATGAACAACGTAAGACGATTGCTTCTTAACACTCTGTGCCAGACTATCCGTCTTAGTATTCAGCGTTTTTGGTATATAAATGATATCTAAATAACTTTCTCTGAGGGTCATGATGTCTTCCAAGTGGTTCGCAAAGGCTGGCCATTCCCCTAGTGTAGAAACCATCTTCACCAGTTGAATACAATCCGTCGTAAAATTAACATGGTACTAACGTAAATTTCTCATACCTTCCATTGCCCAAATGAGAGCTTCCACCTCCGAATGGAGTGGTGAAAGGCTTGGTCTCGTATTCCTTGCTCCCATCAATCTCGTAAACCCTTGTAATGTACTGTACCACCCCTGGCCAAAAAACACCTCATTATCTTTCCATGATCCATCGCAAAACACCAGCGTCCCATAATCAAAGGTAAGCTAAACTCCCTAGTTTCACATGGTCATGTGCCACCACTTGTATCAATACTTTGAGCCTCGGCCCAGAGTGCAGATCCAGTCTCAACTAACTCTAAGGTATCTCTTGGGTCCACATCTATATTACTGAAAACTTTATTGTTCCGTCTTTTCCAAATATACCATAAAATCCATGCAAATTGATGATCTTCCATCTTCATGGACACTCTCCAGTATAGATAGTCCATATTTGTGAAGAGTGCCTGGAAAGAAAACTTTTCTGGATGTGAAGGGATCTTAGATAGGGACCAAAATTGGACCGCCGGAGGACACTCAAAGCATACATGGTTAATAGATTCCTTAGTGGCGCCGCATCTCGCACACTGTATATCCCCTTGCAAACCCTTGGATCGGAGATTTTTCCTTACCGCAATGCAACCTGATACTAGTTGCCACAGGAAATGTTTTATTTTTGGCGGACAACGAATTTTCCAAGATTATGCTTTCAACGGAACTACCGTAGGTAAAAATATGGGCAGCGCTTTCTCTCGATCAGGATACACTCTTTCCACCAGATAACCTGATTTAATCGTATATTTCCCATTAGTAGTAAAATGCTATATGTCCTCGTCAAAAAGTCTGTGCCCACTTAGAGGTATCATTTCAATAATTTTTGCATCCTCCATATCCACCAGTGACCTAATTACATGAGTATCTCATGTTCGTGATATTGGTTTAATGAGGGAATCCATGGTGAGATTAGGGAAAAGATTTTGATGTTTACAATTTGCTGGTCTTGGGCGAGTGGTAGGAAGCCATGGGTCGTTCCATACTGAAATGGACGATTCTGATCCCACCCATTTAATTAGTCCTTTGTTAACCAGAGATCTAGCAGAGACAATACTCTGCCATCCATAGGATGGCAAGTGTGAACGGATCGGTTCTAGGGGTGAAGCATTCCTAAATTACCGTCCTTTAAACACTCGAGAAAACAAAGTATTAGGTTTCTCGATCAACCGCCAAAAATGTTTTCCTAACATAGGTGTATTGAAATCCATGAGATCCTTAAAACCGAGGCCTCCGTCATCCTTACTAATGCAAAGCTTATCCCAAAATTGCCAATGCATTCCCCTCGTGTTTCTCCCTGCAATCCACCAGAACTGGGAGACCGCACTTGTCGAATTACAGTTTTGTACCTTAAAATAGGTAAGTTTTTTTTGTACTTCTATAATAGATACTTTCGAATTACAGTAGAAACTATATAAATTAATACTCGATAAATTAATAATATCTATAAATTAATAAATTTTGCTGATCTCAATTTGGGATGATTCAGAATTTGACTCAAATCGATAAAATAATAAGATAATATTTTTAGAAAATTTTATGTAAATATATGGTCCCACTAAAATTATCAATTACTCTTTCGTTTCATTTTATTTGTCATTTTAGGTTTTTGCACACAGATTAAGAAAATATTTAATTTTGCATGTTTTCAAAATAAAAACACAATTTCCTATCCTATACACCTACTCATATTATGCATTGAAATCATAAAACGACACTTATTATGTGATAAAAAATTTATGCTACAAGGACACCGATTTTGTAATGGAGGGAGTAATAATTATATGTATACAAGTAAGAATCTATCATTATACTGTTTGTTTTATATTCACACTGGAATTATATTTATTTTTCCTGAACACTTAATATATTTTTGATGAGATTTAGTAATATTATATCTAAAATCACATTTAAACTCTATGCAATATATATTATATACACTTAAAATATAATAAAATTAATATAAATGTCAAATTTTCAAAAAATAATAATTAATACACTAAAATCAAATATTTTTTTTTCGTCAGCAATATTACAGACTCATTTAGACTCTGAAAAACCAAACCGGTAGCTCCGAATCCATATGGACCACAAAAGACGGTTGCTTCCTTGCACTACGTGCGAGGCTGTCCGCCTTGGTATTATGCGTCCTTGGTACATGGAGAAGCTCTGACCTCTGAATACTTCTTCGCAAAAGTGCTATATCTTCCAAGTAACTTGCAAATGCTGGCCATTCTTCAGGTTCCGAAACCCTCTTCACCAATTGAGAACAATCCGTCGCAAAAGTTACAGTGTACTGCTTTAAATTTCGCATGCATTCCATAGCCCAAATAAAAGCCTCAATTTCTGCATGAAGTGGCGATTGACTCGCCCTAACATTTCATGCTCCCATTAAACTCTCAAAGCCTTCTAGGGTTGTAAACCATCCCTGTCCCGAAAAATCGTCTTGTTGTTTCCAAGATCCGTCCGTAAAGCACCATCGACCCGATATAACCGGACTCGAAATAACCTGAGGTATCCGAGAGGGCAAAACTATCTGTGCTTCTTTCCACAATACAGATTCCGTTTCGGCCAGTTGTAGTGTATCCCTCGTATCAATATCTAGATTACTAAACACCTTATTATTCCTTGCCTTCCAGATATACCACAAAATCCAAACAAAATGATGATCATCCATTTCCGGTTTTACCAATCAAATATTTTTCTTATCTTAGTATAAATATATCTTAACATTTAAAATTTTAAATAAGGAAACTTTTGTAAATTAATATATCTATAAATTAATAATATTTCAAAATCCCAACATTATTAATTTATAGAGATTCTACAGTATTTAGAAAATAAAATAAATGAAGTGATTAGAATCAAATCAAAAATGGAATGAAAATCTGTAAGACCCCACTTAAAATTAGGTAAGTTTTGTTTTGTACTTCAGTTTTAATTAGGGTGGGCGCAAGGCAGATACTTGTTTTTTACGCATGCTTGATACTTAGCTCGCCTTGAATGAGTAATGAATTTCTGGCCTTATACTTGACTTGTCGGAAACGAGTACTTGTTATTTCGAGTACTTGTCTAAAAATATGTTACTTGCAAGTTACTTACCTTGTTTGATTATTTATTACTTACAAGTACTTATAAATTATTTGGATAGATTCTTGATAAATAATATTAGAAAGTTTGTTTTATTTACTCGACTTGGTACAACCACAAGAGTTATTTCAAATAAAATAGTATTTACTTTTTTTAACAATAAAGAAATAGTTGTTTAAAGATTTGATTTTTATGGTTTAGTTATCATTTTTCAATCATAAAACAAATAACGAGTATTATCAAGGTGAGTTCGTTAATTTTTTTTTTATACTTGTTACTTTCTTTGTATTTGCAAGTAGAAAAACTCAATGACTTGATACTTGACTTGACAACAACGAGTACTTGAAAATACGAGACGAGTACGAGTCAAGTAACGAGTATAAGACAAATAATGAGTATTCGTGCCCAGCCCTAGTTTTAATAGAATAGAAACCTACATAAAGTTTCTATTAATTTAAATCAATCATGTTTTATCTTTACTTTTACAGTTACAAAAAAAAAAAATTAAAGCAAACTTTTTTATTATGTATTTTAGGTAAAAACTCTACATATTTCTTTTATCAGCTGTAGAATTTGTAAAATCAAAACATCTATTTTAATAAAAAATAAATTAGATAATCATAATTAAAACATATATAGATATTTTAATCTAATTTTGGATTTTTTAAAATTATTGAAATATTTTAAATAACATAAATATTATTTTCATATCACATTTGAAATAAAAATAAACCTCGATAAATTATAAAAATATTAATATTATTATTTTAATTGAATAACTATTTTATATATATATATATATCACATATTTTAAAAATATATACAGCCTATAGTTTGTAGCTACAACAAATTTAACTATAGTAAAAAATTCTGCAAAAAAATCTACAGATACAATTTTACAGTTACAATCAACTTATCTATAACTTAATTTTTACACCTAAGTTTTTACAGGTACAATAGAACCATCATCACCAAAGTAAACTAATTAAGAACAGCATAATTAAATATTTTAGTGAAATATTATAGAGAAAGGAACTTTAGGTCTGATTGGCTGTCGAGGTAAGTAGCAGGATCAAAGGGATTTGATTCGATAAAAATGATTTTAAATAAAATCCTTAACAAATCAATAATTTGAGCAATATTAAACCATATACGAGTGAAGATAGAGAAGAACTAGACAGAGGGTGCTATAATGCAGTAGGGGAAATGCATGTGCACACAATCTACAGTAGATATTATTTCATAATTAATTTATTTATAATAAATCTCATACTCCCTCCACTATGTTCTGTCTTTTTGGTATTATCCTCTCTTAATTACTCATCAAATCACTTCTAATCTCAACATAATCCCTTATTTTGATACACTTCTCTGTCTTTAAGTTATACCAATCATTCAGTTCATAATTATGATTTAATCTTATGACGTTATGCGTATATGTACAATGTATAACCATATCATGTAAATTAACCATTCAATTAAATGATTAGCATTTACATATGCATATTTTTGGTAACCTTAACACATAAAACCTGCTTTTTGCCGTACCTTATAGTGGAAATTCGATGTACATGGGGAAATTAGTTATTCTTATGTCATGTATAAATTTGATATTGGGTGTTCAAAAAAGAAAAAAAAAATATAAATTTAGTATCAATCAAATTTCAGGTTATCGAATTTAATATATGTCAGTCCTTTGTTAAAAGTTTGATAAAAGTCAGGGTCATGACATAAAAATAACTATCGTCAGCATATGAACTAACAAGTGTCATGCAGTTAGTGGTCTATTCAAAAGTGACACCTCGTTGCTACACTATTATACTTGTCCTTTTTTCTTTGATAAAGGGTTTATTATTATACTTGTCCTCCCTCGAAATTAATTAAGGCGAAGACATGTTCGAGGTTCACATGATTCACGACATAGAGTTTAAACATTATATAGATAAAAAATTGTAGCCACACAAGCTGTATTAATTTTCTTTCGATCGTTACTGAACGTAGCATTGATAAGTCAACTAAAAGACCTAGGCTAGAGCTTTAACATTCATTCATTTCTAATTATTTAATTTACTTGACAATTGATTAATAGACCTTAAAAACAAAGTGTAGCTCTATATAGTAGGAGTTGGAAAATGATTGATATGATGACTATTGTTGACGGTACAAACTGGGATACAAACTTTTAATTTTCTAAGAACTATTGTAATGGTTTTGCTTTGTGCAAAATAAAACTGAAAATGATATAAAATAAATATATACTATATATCTAGATGTGTCTATTATTATATTTTATTTTATTTTGAAAATAATGTATATTATTTTTACCTCAATGATATGTGTATATATGGCGCCATGGTGGAATGTTCCAAAAATTAAAAAAAAAAGATCCATGGTGGTAATGTATTTTTGGCATGCTCTTAAACAGAACAAAAATCGGACATGGATTAGTTGCTATGCATTAACCAAAAAAAATCTTTTTAATTTAACTACTATGGAAAAAACACACGTTTAAGTGACACAGAAATCAATTTATAAATATATTGAACGACCAGAAAATTAGTTTTAATCAACTAATAGTTGTGTGTTTTCGCTTATATACCTATTATTCAATTCACTCTGTATTGCTCTTCTGGTAGTGGTCAAAACTCGGAAATATATATCTAATATATATATTCTATCCGTTTCATATTAAGCATTGTTGTAAGAAAAAAAAAATTCGTTATAAAATAAGTGTTATTTTCAATTTTCAATGCAAAATTTATTAATTTTATTTTGTAATTATTTTTCTATTGGTTAAAATGTGGTTAGATGTATATGTAGTTGTGTTTTTATATAAGAAATATGTAAAATTATTTTTTTCTTTAATCCATGTGAATAACTTTAAAATGATACTTATAGTGAAGCAAAATGATTATTTATTTTACATATCCAATATATTGGATATGACTGAATAGCATTTATATCGATAATTTATTAACCAGAAAAAAATTTCCACTCAGTTCCACTTATATTTGTCAATCAGGTGAAAACGTAATTGAACTTTTGACTTTTTCTTGTTTTTATTACTCTACTATCTTTCCTCTTAATTACTCCAATTTCATTACGCTTAGTTACTCTATAATTTACCAGTCACACACATTGAGTAAACCATCGTCTCTTACTTCGATGAATGAACTAAATAAGTGAATATTATTGTCTGTTTTGTTAGAAATTTAATGTTCAGATGTGTTAAATATTAAAGAATCTCATGATTTGATTTGATCAGAGGTTTGCGATTTCATGGGACAGTTTTAAAGTATTAGAAAAGTAATTTCCTTGCTCGTTAATGAATATATAAATTAAATAGTGCTCATTACTTGTTTCTTTTCTTTTTTGTCATCATCAACAACAAAAAAAAAAATAATTTGCAAATGGTAATGGGACTTTTTCAGTCTTGCATTTGCATAACAGACTGGGCTGACACAGCACCTAAAAACATATAAAAAATTAGAATATGAAAAAATGATAAGCCAGAATCGAATCCTGCATAAAACAGCTCAACGACAGTAGATGGTAACATCAGATCCAATATTGAACTTAAGCGTAATGTTATCAATACTAGTTTGATTTACTACTTTTCAAATGCCATCATTGACCATTACATTTACTTTAACAAAACAATTACCCAAAAAATATAAAATAATAATATTGGAATTACACCAAAATTATATTTTTTATTAATTTATAATAATTATTAATTTATCAATATATTAATTCAACCAAAACTCAATTTAAAACTATAAAATTATATTATTTTATAGAAAAGTTTAGTGTATATTAATTTATTGAGTATTAATTTAAAGAGGTTATACTGAAAAAATAATAATTCTAGTGTATCATAACCTTTCTTTGCTGTAAGTTAATTCCTATAAGTTTGACCTAAACTATTTGAAGTAATATAGTAAATATTAAAATATTTTTTGTTTAAGATTTTTCTGAAAAAAATAACTGAAAGAAAATTAATTGAATCTACACATATAAATATACATCTAATAAAATTCATTTGTATTTTGTCATTAATAAGTACATTTATTTTATTTTACGTTACATAATATTTTCCGTTGCATTAATAAGTACATTACGTCATTAATAATTATTGTCCGTTGCATTAACAAATGAGAAAACATATATACTAAGAATCACTATCGGTTTCTTAATATTCTTTGTAAAGATTTTCAGAATTTTTTTAATCTTAGTGTTACTTCTCTCTCTAAGATCTAGAGGTGTTTAATCCGAATCTGTCCAGTTTTGATTCATTTTTTAATTGCAAATAAAATTATTAGATAATTATATTAAAATTACATTTATTTTAGTTTTATTTGAAGTAGATAATTTCTGTTGTCAATGTATTTAGGTTTTAACCAAACCTACTTATACATTTAATTTTCTATTAGATCTTCAAATTTTAGTTATATAATTCACTAAAATACATGAAATAATAATATAATATTTTATTTCAAATATTTTATACGTGTAGTTATTAATATGAAAATATTAGCAATACAGAATACATTTTTTTTTAAATTGTAATTAATACCAATAATGTCAATTGTTATATACTATAATTACAATATAATTAATGTCGAAGTTTTTTATAAATTATTTTAATTACAGTATACTGTAATTTCTCGATTAGCTGAATAATTACAGTATAAGTAATGTCGAAGTCCTTTATGTTGGAAGTCATTCAAAGCCATAAATATTTAAGAATACTTAGGCTAATCATTTAGAGTATTTTATTGCACAATCATTCTAATTAATTAAACTGCAAATTAAATTAATTGAAAATAAAATAATTGAGAGTTGGAATATCAAAGTAAGAGCATAAAATCTATATATGTAACGTAATGTATTTGTGTGCGTGGCGTATCTATTGAAATCTGGACACAATCTGATCCAGCGATGCATTTTAGTTATACTAATGCTTTTAAATAAAAACTTAAAATAAATATTGTTTACTAAAGGCTTATAAAAAGAGAGATCACCAATTCACTATGAAAGAGATCTCTCGGATTCCTTAGCTCAAAGCAAACTAACAAGAAAGGTTCATCTCTCTCTCTCTCTAGAGACGACTTTCTCTCTCCAGTTCTTGATTTTCCAGCGTACGTCAAGACCCGATATTAAAACTAAATCTGATCAAAAGAAACATGGGAAGTAGTTTCTTCGGAAAACCAAACATGAGAGGATCTTCGCCGTCTTCATCGTCCCCAACATCGTCATCTTCATCCCCGGCGACTAGAAGAGGGAAGAAGAATGGTTCCGAGAAGCCAAAGCAGCCACAGAGAGGTCTCGGAGTAGCACAACTGGAGAAAATTAGATTACACGGCGAGATGAGTTGCAACAGCTTCGACAATTATAATTCGTCTTTGTATCCTCAGGTAACATTATACATATATATACATGCACTAACTATATAATCACGCTAGAGGCTATCGGCGCATGTTAAACATAAACATAGTGGTGTATACTGTATCGTACGTACGTGTCGTAACCCCTTTGTTCTCATCCGATTCTATCGGATCTATTATAGGAATCCGACCAACTATGAGTAAGTGTTCCCGTGAACTTGGGACGACTAATTATGTTTAGTTGTATGAAATCTGTAAGGATTTTTAAATTCTCTTCTGGTTGTATGGAATAATTTCCTTAGATTTCACCTAAATAATTACAATTAACACAAAGATTATTACTGAGAGAAAAACGTAAGGATTACAAACGTATATATCTTTACAAAAAATCATGCTCGATCTGGCCAAAAATCATTTATCTATCAATGTACTATATCTACCGATTATACGTTTATGTATCTACTATAAAAATTTAGTCAGTTGTAATCTTGATTACAATATAAAAATTTAGTCAGTTGTAATCTTGATTACAATATACTCATATAAGTTATTATTCTAGGTCGTTGAGTTCTCGAGGGCACTCTTCTCATTTCTTAATATATACTCAAAGAAAGTTACTTTTTTTTTCTTTTTTTTTTTTGCTAAAGGATACATGTTAAATAGTAATAGTTTGTATAATCTGTCGATCTGATTCAATCTCTTTCAAAATGATGTATATTAATTAGACTGTCCTATGTGAATGTGAATGTAAATGTAGGAGAATGTGAGGATGTCAGTAGAATATTCTTCCATACCATCATCATCACCATCCTTTACATATGCATCACCATCACCATCATCGACTCCTTATGGCCTTTATCCAAATATGATGGTATATATTTACTTTTAGTGCTCTATTTGTGTGCCAGTTATACATGATATTATATGTGTGTGTGTTGTATGCGTGTCTGTGTGTTTATAAATTACTTGAATTCATATTCTCCCTTGATCTAATTAATTACAAATCAAATATCACACCTTAACATATACAATCTTCTACAAGATGAGGGTAATCATGTCTCCATCTAAAGCAAAACTCTTTTCATAAATCATAAAACATCAAAAGAAAAAACGGAAAAGGAAAATTAAAAGAAAAATCTCAACTACTAATTGTTTTCTTCTTCTGTTATTGGCAGATGGGTGTACATAGAGATCAATACGAGAGAGCAACCATGAGGTATACATATAAAATCACTTTTTCAACAGTCCTTTTCAGATTTATGAATATGTTAGATATTTCGTTTGGTCCTAAAAAAATAATGACCTTTTATGTTTTGTTCCAAACAGTTGGAACCCAAGCTACGGCATCTTAGAGAGCCAACATTCTTCGGAATCAAACACCACCAGACATTTCTTTAACGAGGTTCTTATTCTATACCATCACACATGATAAAATTTTCATTGATCACATGATTATTAATCTGTGTAGTGTATTATTATTAACCTTCTCGTCACTCAATTTTTTTGGTTTATCTAAGTTTAGTTCAATGTAGTTATGTCATGGTCTAAATGTTGGTGATATAACTTTGTTAAAGTGTTATAGCTCTGGACCTCTGGTCTATTTGCAGCTAAGTGATTTAATCTAATGTTTTTGTGTTTGTTTTGTCATGAAATAGGATCCAAATTCTACAAGGCGAAGTAAATCGTTGGGAAACCAAAACTCGGGATCGAGTGACAATCAAGAGCTAGATTTGGAGTTGAGATTGTCACTTTGATCATTTGTAATAGTTTGATCTTCATGAAATTGAAAACAAGTCCCGCATCGTGATTATGCTTTTTTATATATTCTCTGTTGTTATGCTGAAAATAAAACTGAAGCAACAACAGCTGATTATGTTCTATTTGGGGGGTATCAAGTATTTTTTTTCTTAGGATTGTTTGACCGTTTCAGTAGAAAAGGGTTTAAAAAGAGGGAATCATTTGTAAACTTTAAAGAGCATAAAATGTTATTATAATCCATATATGGAAGAATGCTAGTATCTCCTTCTATGGGGTTTGATTCTCTCTAACACATTCATCCAAGCAAAAGAAACGTCTCGGAATTTATATACGTGGCATGTTGCATATTTTTGAAAACTGCCATTTATACATATAAACCCTCTTTATTTTACTTGTATAAATGATTTAAGCTTGTTCATGTTGTGACAGATGTAAGAAGATACAGATTAATAAAATAGATGAATAGAAAAGAAAGACACGGAGATTTAACGTGGTTTGCCCCTAACGGCTATGTCCACGGGCAAATAGAGTACTTTATTGATGGAGGCAAGTTTTTAGAGTACAACTCGTGTTTTACAGAATAGGGTAAAACCCTAAAGGTATATATAAGAAAGCCTTTAATGAAACTTTCCATATTTTCTCAGATTTGACAATATCGATCGATACACAAGCTCTTGTATCGATCGATACGTGTCCAGTCAGATCGACCGATGACGCCCCTTAGGGCCAGATTAACAGCTTGAGATGTTCAGCAATTCAAGACAATGCTTGAACTTGCTGTGAGGAACCGGCTTAGTGAACATATATGCAGGATTATCAGCTATTCCTACCTTCTTCACGTCAACCCTCTTCTCATCTCTCAGAAAATGGTATCTCACATCAATATGCTTGGTTCTCTCATGATGAACCTGATCCTTGGCTAAACAGATATCACTCAAGCTATCACAGAATACAGTAGCCTGATCATGATGAAGACCAAGATCACTGACCAATCCTCTCAACCATATTGCCTCCTTAGCAGCTTCTGTCAATGCCATATACTCTGCCTCAGTAGTAGACAAAGTCACTGTCGACTGCAAAGTCGCCTTCCAGCTCACAACAGAACCACCCAAAGTAAATACGTAACCAGTCATAGATCTCCTGCTGTCCACATCTACATAATCAGAATCAGAATACCCAGTAACCAGTCTTGGATCCTTGTCTCCATAGACAAGACCAACATCAGATGTACCCTTAAGGTACCGAAAAATCCTCTTCACAGCCATCTAGTGCTCCTTGCGTGGCTGAACCATAAACCTGCTCACCACACTCACTGCATGTGCAAGATCTGGTCTTGTACAGACCATAGCATACATCAGACTTCCTACAGCGCTAGCATATGGAACTCGTGACATATACTTAATTTCCCCTTCACACATTTCATCACTCATGGTAGGATGAAAATTTGTAGCACATGGAGTATCGATATGCTTAGCATTAAGCATATCAAATCTTGTCAAAACCTTTTCAATGTAGGCCTTCTGTGACAAGAACAGCTTCTTCTTCGCTCTATTCCTGAAAATCTCCATTCCTAGAATCTTCCTTGCAGCACCCAAATCTTTCATCTCAAACTCAGAACTCAGTAGCTCTTTCAGCTTCTGAATATCACACTTCTTCTTGGCAGCTATCAGCATGTCATCTACATACATCACCAAGTAGATATATGATCCATCCTCCACCTTGCTCATGTAGACACAACAATCATAAGGACTCTTGTCGTAGTCCAACTTGACCATATAGCTGTCAAACCTCTTGTACCACTGTCTAGGAGACTGCTTAAGTCCATAAAGTGACTTCCTCAACTTGCAAACATGATCTTCCTTACCAGGAACCAGAAAACCCTCAGGTTGAGTCATATAGATCTCCTCCTCAAGTGCTCCATGAAGAAAAGCAGTCTTCACATCAAGTTGCTCCAACTCCAGATCCTGACGTGCCACTATCGCCAATAGCACTCTGATAGAAGTGTGTCTGACCACAGGTGAGAAAATCTCATTGTAGTCCACGCCTTCTCTTTGACTGAAACCTCTAGCAACAACTCGACATTTGTACTTTGGCCCTTCTTCTGGTGATTGACCATCCTTTAACTTGTAAATCCATTTGCAAGTCACAACCTTTCT
Organism: Eruca vesicaria subsp. sativa; assembly: GCA_932364175.1. Lineage (NCBI taxonomy): Eukaryota > Viridiplantae > Streptophyta > Magnoliopsida > Brassicales > Brassicaceae > Eruca > Eruca vesicaria. The sequence continues at coordinate 171,745 of CAKOAT010228487.1, read as the reverse complement.
CCCATGTGGTAGTGTGACCAGATCCCATGTGTGATTCTTTTCATGAGATTCCATCTCATCTCCCATTGCAGCAAACCATTTCTCAGATGCATAACTTGAGATGGCTTCTCTGTAAGTAGACGGCTCGTAAGTGTCCACTTCCTCTGCGACTTGTAATGCATAATCCACCATATCTTCAAACCGATACTTCGCTGGTGGCCTGACATCAACTCTCCTTGGTCCATCTTTAGCAATACTGTGTTTTTCAGACCCAACAAGTTGACTCTCAGAATTTGACGTCTCGGGCTGCTCGTTTGTCAATGATCGATCGACCTTTTCTTCTGATATCGATCGATCCTGACCATCTGTCATCGATTGATACTGAGTGGCCGATGTCGATCGACACTGCTGACCCGTCATCGATCGACACGGTTGATCTGTCATCGATCGATACGGTTCATCCGGCTGCACTTCCTGCAACTCCACCTGCTTTTCAAAATCCCCCTGCTCTGCTTCTGAAAAAGACTCAGCCGAAAATTTGATCATAGAACTCTCATTAAACACAACATTTCTGCTCATGATCACTCGTTTCTCAGAAGGAGACCAAACTCTGTATCCCTTGACACCATCTCCATAGCCCATAAACACTCCCTTCTTAGCTCTTGGTTCCAGCTTTCCTTCATTAACATGATAGTAGACTGTGCAACCAAAGACTCTCAGAATAGAGTAATCAGCAGACCTACCTGACCACACCTCATTAGGTATTCGACACTCGATCCCAGTATGTGGTCCCAGATTGATCAAATAACAAGCCATGTTCACTGCCTCAGCCCAAAACCTCTTCTCTAAACCAGCATTTGAAAGCATGCACCTCGCTCTCTCCAGCAATGTCTGGTTCATTCTCTCTGCTACACCATTCTGCTGTGGTGTATGCCTGATTGTATGATGCCTAGCAATCCCTGCATCCTTACAAAACTGATTGAACTCTGATGAACAGAATTCTAGACCATTATCAGTACGAAGTCTCTTAATCTTCTTCTCCATTTGATTCTCCACCAGTATCTTCCACTCCTTAAAGCTGTTGAATGCTTCACTTTTATGTTTCATGAATGTTATCCAAGTCTTTCTTGAATAATCATCAATCATGGACACAAAATACCTGTGACCTTTTAGCGACTCCAACTTGGAGGGACCCCAACAATCCGAATGGATGTAATCCAGTGTGCCTTTTGTCTTGTGAACAACCTTAGGAAACTTCTTTCTATGTAGCTTCCCAAACACACAATGCTCACAGAACTCAAGACTCTTGGTCTTATGACCACAAAGAAGATCTTTCTTCGGTAAAATCTGCATCCCACGCTCACTCATATGTCCAAGCCTCATATGCCACAGCTTGTCCATATCTTCCTTGCGAACCTCTGGAGATGCAACATTTGTTGAACCTAAAGCTGTAGAGCCGTCCAGCAGATACAGAGTACCATGAATGAAACCTCTCAAAATCACAACTGAACCTCTGTAGACATTCAGAACTCCATCTCCACCTGAATACTTTTAACCTTTGCTATCCAAAAGACTAACTGAGATCAAGTTCTTGGACATGGACGGAACATGTCTAACTCCAGTCAATGTACAGATTCTACCCTCATGTGTCCTGAGCTTAATGGAACCGATTCCTGCAGTATCGCAGGCAAAGTCATTCACCATCTTGATCTTGCCATCAGTCACTCCCTCATACTCTGAGAACCATTCCCTCCTTGGACACATATGATATGACGCTCCTGTGTCTAGAACCCACACATCCCTAGAATGTGTTTTTACATGAGCAACTAGAGCAATATCGTCATCAGACTTAGCTTCATCCTCGGCTACCGCAGCGGAACCAGCTTGCTTCTTCTTCTTGGGGAAATCTGATTTCCAATGCCCTCTCTCTTTGCAATAATGGCAAATATCAGTTGGTTTAGGACCCTTTAAAAATGACTTTTTGTCTTTCGACCTTTTGCTTTTTCCAAAGTTCTTTCCACCACCTACAAACAACCCAGAAGCTTGGTCATCTGTACCAGAACTAGATGCCTTGTGACGCAACTCCCTGCTATGAGGTGCCGACCTGACTTCCTCCAAACTCACTGTATCCTTACTCCCTATGAATGACTTAACAAAGTTCTCATAGGAGTTAGGCAATGATACCAACAGAATCAGTGTTGCGTCTTCATCCTCCACCTTAACATCTATATTCCTCAGATCTAACATAATGGAATTTAGACTATCAAGGTGATCCTGAAGTTGTGTACCTTCCTGCATCCTCAGAGCGAAAAGACGTTGTTTCAGAAGTAGCTTCTTAGTCAGAGACTTTGTCATGTATAGACTCTCCAACTTCAACCACAAATCAGCTGCAGTATCAACACCAGAAACCTCGATGATGATCTCATCTGCCAGACACAACAAAATCGTTGAATACGCCTTCTCTTCAGTAACCTCCATCTCAGCAGTAACAGCTTCAACCTTCTTCCCTGACAACGGTGCCCAAAGACCTTGTTGCTTCAGCAACGCCTTCATCTTGATTTGCCAGAGACTGAAACTGTTCCTTCCAGTAAACTTTTCTATCTTCATATTCATCCCAGACATCTTCTCACCAGATTCAATCCGAAGCTCTGATACCAGTTTGTTGTGACAGATGTGAGAATATACAGATTAATAGAATAGATGAATAGAAAAGAAAGACACAAAGATTTAACGTGGTTCGCCCCTAACGGTTACGTCCACGGGCAAAGATAATACTTTATTGATGGAGGCAAGTTTTCAGAGTACATCTCGTGCTTTACAGAATAGGGTAAAACCCTAAAGGTATATATAAGAAAGCCTTTAATGAAACTTTCCATATTTTCTCAGATTTGACAATATCGATCGATACACAAGCTCTTGTATCGATCGATACGTGTCCAATCAGATCGACCGATACATGACACCTGTATAGACCGACGCAGATTCAAGGTCTATTGCAACAGTTCAAAAATATTGGTATGTGTGAACGAGAATTGTTGATTTTGTCCCCCAATGAAAGTTAGGAGACCGTTCTGACGTATATATATCTATACAAATGATAATGAAACTTGTTGATTTTGTCCTACATCGAACTTTTATTTCAGTATTGGTCACTCTCATAATCACCCTTTTTCTTTCAAACGAACAGTAGCCGCCGTTGTTTTATCATACTGCTCCGGCGGTAGGCATTTCTTGCCGCTGTCTGGAGTGGTCCTGATCGTCTCTGTTCATAGTTTGCAGATCTTCATCTCGCCTTCTCTATGATTTCAACGGTGTTGGTAAGAGGATATGGTTAATTAGTGTCTCAGGTCCACGCTTACTCACGTTGGATTAATATTCTTTTACTAATTCCTTTTGCGCCAAGCAAATACAAGTTTATGTGCGGTGTTCCTGGACTATTTGGTAGGGTTCCGAAGGCAGTGAAGTTAGCGGGCCTCGTCTTGTTCCGAAGGCTATTTGTTTCCTTTAAATTAGGCTGAGGTAATGCTGTTGATGCACTAGGAGGAGGTCCTTGCTTAGAAAGTGGGTGTCTTTGTCTCTAGCTGATTTGCTTGGGGTGTCTCTTTAGATTTGAAACTGTTTTCTGGTGCATTCTATATGTAGTTGGCTCCAGTAATTTTAAGAGCTGTAAATGTGAGATTCTAGATATTTGGCATTTGACTTCTATAAGAAAATAAAGTTATATTAGAATATCATAAATTTAAAAAAATGAACCATTCACATGAATTTTAAAGAGCAAGTACAAGGAAAAATATCTCATATAAAAATAAACCAACATTTATGACAAACTTTTTAAAGCATAAATTCTTTAACAAAAATTAAGCAAAAATTACAACATAACATAAAATCAACAACAAACAAACCATTTTTTGCAAGAGAAATCAGAAAAATAATTATTTGAAAAATATTTGAGAAGATGCGAAATGATTGAATGAAATGAATGGGTGAAAAATAAATGTGTTATATATTAAAAATTACTGTCCACATCCTTCTGAAAGTAAAGTAAAAGTTTTGAAAACGTAATCTTCGTGACCAAAATAAAATATTATAATAAATCGTTAATCAAATTTAATAAGTTTCAAAAACATTTATATACAAGTGATCAAACTTTCTTATATAACAACCATAATATAAATAGATAATTAATAGTACAATTATATAGTAGTAAAAAATTCATGTTAGAACATTAAATAAATTATGTGGCGGTTCTCAACTGACTAATATATCTATTATATAAAGTACAGTTGCATCACTCCTTAGAGTGTCCACGTCGTCTGCCACGTAGGTAAGTCCACGTTAGATCGAATTTTTATTTGGGCCCGTTGCATTGTAATTTCTGGGCTTTCCATCGACTCTTAGGGCAGCCTAACTTCTTTATCCGTTCATCTCAACCGACGTCATTACCCTAATCATTAACTAAATCACTCCCCCTACCACGATTTCTGTGGATCTCCGATAAAAAGGTATGTTTTCTACCCTCAAAATCACCAGTTCAAGTTTCTCAATCATAAGCTTTCCGGAAAATCCAGCAAAAAAATGGATCTCGTGTTCCTCTTCTCCCTTTCCAGTTTTCACATTTAGTTTCTGGAATTAACAGGAAGTTCGTAGCCACACACCGTTTTGATCGATTCTGTGTTGACCCAATTCACGGTTTTGATTTGATCTTGATCTGCGACAATGGTGTCGGCTGGAATCGACATGGACGAAGGAGCTCTCGAGATCAGAAGGGGTAAGTCTCCGATCATCGGATCACTTCTCTCTATACCGTTGTTGACTAATGGAACGCTTTTCTTTTTAACTTATTTTTGAAGATCTATGAATTTTGTGTATAGTACCTAACTGTCTCAGGTAACCTTGGTCATCCTTGAGAAAATGAAGGTATGTATACACATTTGTTAACGATAAGCTTTGTCATCAGTATTATTTAAATTATATATTTGCTATAAGAATGTTTATAATGTAACCGTAGGGTCCAAATTAAGTACCATGAGATTGTTAACATTCGCTTAGGTGATGCATCTATGAGACGTGGTAAGGTCTTGGAGGTTGATGGCGAGAAAGCTTTTGTCCAGGTTACTCTTGATTCAGTTCTACATTACACTTTAGGTGTACGATAGCAATTTAAGGCTGTACCAAATTAAAAGTAGCTTTTGAGTTTATCATTCCAATCTATGAAAGTGTGTATTATCGCCCAAATTAAAACTGATATGTTTCATGTCTTTCTTCTCCTCTTCGTTGTTTATAATTTTAAAAAATAAAAAAAAATCTCAAAGGTCACTAAAGGGTTTATGCGTGGGTGTATGCTAATGCCGTCAGTTTGATTGAATTCACAGCATATTTACCGAGAGAAGAAGGTGATCTGATCGTCCACTTTGCTCCATTTTACTTGCCTGATCTTCTTGCACCATCTGTGATTGATAGGACAGAAGAACCATGGTATGTAGATCAAGATAAGGGGAAAAAATGTTGAGGCTCTCTGGACTGCATTAGACCGGAAAACAAAGCAATAAACAGCTTTTAAGCTGACATATGAGATTCTTGGCGTCTAAGTGGAATGCCTTCTGATTCAAACCCATCCTCATTAGCATGCTTGCTTATCCGCAATGGTAATATTACCGATGAACCTGCAGTAACATAACAACAACAATCAGTTTCAGCTGCAAACACAGATGCATAGTAAGTCAAAAGCTTTCGCCCAAATTAACATATCGACTCTCTACCGATAGCGTCACCAAATTAAAAGTAGCTTTTGTGGAAGAATGTACAATGGAAGATAATAGCTTTTGAGTTTGTTGTTTAATTTCTTTAGATGTTTGATGTTCTCAATAACGGTTTCAGGTTTTTGAAGGAACATCTGGAATTGACAACAAATTTACCACCGTTCAATTCACTGGAGAGGTATTTACCTTGAAAGTAAGCCTTTCTGAGAAGAAAGGATTGCTTATAATGTTTTGTTTTCAGGTACTGAAAACACCTGTATCACAAGACATGCTTGGGCTCATCTTTAACGGCTCTGGAAAGCCGATTGATAATGGCCCTCCTATCTTTCCTGAGGCATACCTTGATATCCCTGGTAAGTAGGGTTATTAAATCTCAGTAGTCTTCTACTTAAACCGTTAACCATACGAGTCACCATAGCCATTCATATTGTTACCTAAGAGTGGAAATAGTAGTAAATCTTATCTCATGTTTTGGTTTTGTGGGGTTATGTTGTTGCAGTATAGCGTTACAAGAGGGGTTTGGAGGATGGATAAATGTTCTTGATTCTCTGTTTCAAATCACATTAGGAATAGCTGCAAGAGGTCTCATCTCCTTCCTTGGATAAGTGCCTTCGCTGTCCTCACATCCATATCAAATAAAATAGTGATTTTCTATGTCATGGGGACTATCTGTAAAATAAATATAATTATTCTAAACCCATCTTTGTACACAGTTGGTCTCTGTCATAAGAATACTTAAACTTGAACTGTTACGAGGTTTGAAAAAGAATATCAAGGACATACCTTTTATGATGAACATGGAAATAATGAATACTAAGAATTGCAACAAGGAGTAAGCAAAATAAAAGTTAATTGGATAAAACGTCTGAAACTATTTATAATCTAAATCATTTATAATTATTACTAATAAACAAACAAAATGAAATCTCTGCCTCTCTTATACAATTTTAAAAATCTCACATGAACTATAATTTGCAATTACTGCAGTCTTCATCCACAATAAGATTTAAATTATAAAATAAAATTAACAAAAATAAATTGGCTTATTTGTGAAATAGCCAAAAAGAGAAATTGGTTTTGTAGAGAGAAGGTAGAGAGATAGGAAGAGAAAAGATGTGAGAGAGTGTTGTTTTGGTTAGAGAGTGAATTTTGGATTTTTTTGATGTTATACCATGCAATTTTCCAAACTAAAATAAAAAGAAGCATAAAAAAATGATGATTTAAACATGTTTACTCTAAGATTTTGTTTTGGTTGATAGATGGTTGAGCTTTAACACAAATGCAAATACCTAAGTTTATAGATTGAGAGGCATTAGAGATGAAACAAATAAGATCAAAAGAGATGCCATGAAAAGGCTGGAATTTGAATTTCAAAAAAAAAATATCATGGTATTAATTATGTTAGCCGTTTTTAGTTAAAATGTATTTTTTGAGGTTTTCATTTTCAGAAAGCAATATTGGTAATAAGTAGCAATGGTATAAATATTTTTCCACAATAATATAATTAAATATTTAACATGGAAAATAGCAGATTTTTTTTTTTAAATGTTAATTCCTTTATAAGTATTTTCAAATTGTACCGAGTTATTTAGAACGTAAAGTAAATAATAAAATAAAATGATTTGATGTGGTAAATTGTGTTTTTAAAAAATGCTTTACTTCAATTGTTTTGATTAGCATACGACGATGTTATGCTAATACGACGGTGCTATGCTAACAACTGGTAGTATAACATCGCTATAGCTACGGTCAGGTTTTCGTAACATAATCACGCCTCTCAAGCCTGGGGAAAAAAACACAGTGTTGTGCTACAAATTGTGGTGCTGAAAAGGTAAAAACTGTAATGTCTGCTGTTTTTTTGTTCTCAAGGAGACCCACCGGATCCATGGCAGCCTCGGGGTGATGGATTTTTTGTTAGGGTTATCGGGTCGAGTGTTAATATTATTCATTTTTTTGGCAGAGTGTTAATGTTGATGAGTTGATTTTAAATTAACGATTTATTGTCATCTTTCAAACAAATACAAGTCGTTATGTCTACCAAGAAAAAAAAAACACCTCATCAATATTCATTAGTTTAGTCTATTTATTTATAGAACATATAAAATATAGTTTTCTCTTTTAACACCTTATCAAGAAGTTTTTTTGTAAAATTAACACCTGTGTCATAATTAATAAAATATTGGTAAATGGTTTACAATTTTACATCTTATTATTATTTAAACTATATATATTTCCAAAAAAATTAATAACTTCTACATCATTATAGTTATTATTTGATTTTTAATCCAACCAAAAAATTGACATTAATCTTTTTGTTAAAACTAATCATTTAATGAAAGTATATAATATAACTTAAAATAAATAAATTTATAATTATAATAAAGAAAATTTATGAGAAATAAGATAAATCAATTTACGCTACAAATCTTTATATTTCATTAGATTTATACCAACAAAAATAAAAATAATGAGTATAATGAGTGTCACAGATTTTTGTTCCTTTTTTACTAACAAATTTAAGATTAACCTGAAATTCAAAATGATATAAAAATAACTAATAATTAATACATAATGAAAATAATTTCAAAACAAAGAACTAATAATATATAAAAATAGATTAATTTAAAAGTAATGATTCTATGTAATATAACTTGAGTTGAATGAAAAGTTTTTTTCATGTGTTTAATAAAATATTTAATAGTTTAGTAAATATTACACAATACTGAAACAAATTTTAAATAAATAGAGAAGACTATAAGCTTGGAAAGGAGAAAAATCTATTATCATATTGTTTTCCTTTACGTTTCATCAAATCTAAGGAAAAAAGATTCACACACTAATTTTTTTTCTCTTTTTAGGTAAATAAAATCAAATTTAGAATAGTTATCAAAAAATGATTCAAACAATAAACAATGAGTACTAAATAACCAAACAATATTTTACAAAAAATAATTCGAGATGATAACCACAGTACACAACAATTCTACACATAAACACATAATGATAATCTATAACATACAAAATTTGGATAATAAAAATTTTGAAATTCGTAAGATAAAAACCAAATAATATCATTATTGTCTAATTAATTATATTTTATAATAAACTCTAATATTTATATATATAAGATACAACATCGACAATTAAAATTTAAACTTAAATAAAAAAACCCGGGCGTAACCCGGGCCGGCCCTAGTATTGATAGTAAATAAATGCCATGGTGTATTTAGTAAACATGATTTAACAGGGAGGTAACAAACTACATCCCCTATATATATATATATATATTAATTTATATATATTAATTGAGAAACATTTAAAAAGATGTAACCTTAAGTTTGTATTAACTAAAAAAAACATCATCCTACATGTCAACTCTCTATGTCTTTCAATTCAATTTAAAATGATTCTAGAACATCTTATGTAAACTATAGTCTAAAAATTATATTCTCTATCAATATAATACTTCGCAGGCTATAGTTGGTCGCATATATCAAATCCCCTATATATTAAAAGAGAAACATTACAACATTTTTTGTATCCACATGTCATCATCACAATCATTCTTAGAATCTATAAAAAAAATATGTTGCTCCATCTAAATATATAATAATCTTTTTATTAAACTAACATAAAATAATTATTAATGTTCTTCATTGTTTCCTTAAATAAAAACGGAATTGCCTAATGTGGCTAAAGTATATATATATGACAATTAATGATTTTAAATTAAAAATATTTGATAAATAATAATCTATTCTCTATCATTTAAAAAAAAATAACTTATTTAGAATAAATTAAACAACCATATTAAATATATAATAAAGTCTTAGATTTTTTCATATATGTTATATTTTGAGTTTTAAAAATGATTATAAATGAATAAAGTTGTTAAGAATTTCATATGGAAATTTTTGTGATCCATAGTTTAAAGTTTTTGTTATACAAAATACAAATGATTACAAAATTATATAAGTAGGAAGTCTCTTTTAATATATATATATATTGATTAAAATAAATTATGTACCACATAAAATACATAAGTATTTTAATTTCGAACTTTTCTTTGGTTTTTTTCCTAAAACTGTTGACCAAATATTGAAAACTTAATATTTAGTTTTTAAAATTTGCATGTAATGTTTTAAAAATTATAAATTACTAAAACTATTAAACATCCCATACAAAAAATTGTTATCAGTGATTCAAATTTTTTTGTTATAAAAAATACAAATGATCAAAAACCAATATGAGTACAAAATATTATGTAACAGATATCAATATTAAAAGTGAAATATATAAATATCACTTTCTTTAAACTTAATTTTTTTACCATATAATACATAAAAAGTGTTTGTTTGAATTAATAAAATTTGTGTATGTGTTTGCACTAATTTAATCATATATGCAGTAGTTACTAAATTTTTAATTGTTTAGTATATTTATTATTTTATAATATGTAAAAGTAATTTATATATAATATTTATCCCACGGTAGGCGTGGGTCTTAACCTAGTATTTATTGTTTCACAGACTTTCTTTAAATAAAACCTACGGAATTACCTAATTTGATTAATATATATATGTAAATTAATTATTTTAAACAATAAAGATTTGATAATTGTCTGTATACTTTTTAGCATTTTATTTATTTAATTATTATTAAAATAAAATACACAATTACATTGATCATATAATAAAAATCTATTTTTATTTGTGTATGTTGTATTTTGAATTTTTCAAAGCGAGTATAAATTACTAAAACTGTTAAAAGTCTCACATAAACTTTTATGATCAATGTTTAATTTCTTATATATATATATTAAGATACAATTATTATAAGACTATTTGAAAAATTAATTTTATTTTAATAGGTTTTATGTTAATATATATACATATATATATATATATATATATATATATATATTCTATCATTTAAATTAAACTATATTTTGTATGAAAATACATACTTATATTTTAATATTTACATTGAACATATATTGAAAATTTAATATTTTAATTTTAAAATCTGTCGTTTTTTTTAAAAAAATGATTATAAATTATTGACACTACTAAATCTCACATTAAAAAAAATTTGTTGGTGTAAAATTTTGTTACACAAATATAAAATAATGAAAAAATCATTTGAGTAGAAACTTCATTTAATAGATATCCATATTAAAAGTGTGCTATATATTTATATTAATATTATTTAAATCTAATTATAAATCATATACGATAGATAAAATTATTTATTTTGATTATTTACCCTAATTGCGAATAAACAAAAGTGATCATTAGATTTATATGCACACGCCTATTTATTACATAATAGTAACAGATTTCTTAGTTATTGAATATATATATACTTATTATTTTATTATTTCATAATACACAGAAAAATATAAAATAAGTAATAAATATAAAATACTTATTCTGCAAAAAAGTGCAGATCTTAACCTAAGTATGTATATCTTAAGCAATTTCTAAATCTCAGGCCAAAACACAAAAAAAAAACGAAATGAGAATAAACTTCAAAATCAATATTTATATCTAGCAATAACCAAAATGAAAAAAAGACACAAAAATAGAAAAAATATTGAAGATATATATGATTGGCACGTGAACGTAAACTTTTCATAATAATAATAATTTTTAAATTGCCAAATCATGATATAAAACCGAGCTGACATAGTTTCATTATAACCAAATAGACCCAAGATTTTTCAACATAAACGTTAGGTTCTTTTCATTAAGTGATATTTTAACCTAAAACATTTTTAAAAATGAGATCAGCTCATCAGTAAACAAATTATGTAATTAACAAAAAATTAAAAGAATTGTTTAAAGACCAAAATATTAATTTAATCAATAATATATATTTATTTTAAAGTAATTTTTATATAAGTTTATAGGTAAATTGCACACCGTAATACATAATCACATATCATATATTAAACTTTTTACCAGTAATGGTAATGTACCATCCACAATTAACATACATGATTATTTTCACTCTCAAACTTCCCGTAATAACCTGTAAAACATCAATCACATATAGTCAATAATACACTAGTCGTATAAAATAACAAAGATTTAGGACAGATTCTACTTTTATAGTAGCGCTAACAAAACATACTTATCATTATTAATCGATAAAAATATTATGGGAATGCAGTAGAACCCTTGAATTTTCAAAATTAATAACTTTTATCAAACATGTTTTGTTAGCGTTACTCTAAAATTAGAAGCTAGTCCTAATTATTTGTTATTTTATGAAGTGTCTATAAGTAACTATTTTGGGTTTTTGTTATTTAGTTTTTTTTTTTCTGACAAAGGGTTTTTGTTATTTAGTTACTGAATAGAAAGATAAACAACCTAGTTTTTTTTTTTTTTTTCTGGTTTAATGAGGATAAAATCAAAATCCCAAAATAGTCACAAAACTCTTGTTTTTCTAGGCTTACAAAAGGGAGAACACCAAAAAAAAAATCAGAAGAGAGATCTAATAGATACCAAAACAACAATATAAGAAAAAGTAGAATGTCGCTTTCTGGTTATAGCTTCGTCATATTAACATTATTATTCTCCATCATCTTAACTCAAATATATGGTTTGGGACGAGTAGACCCAATGGATGATCTCAAACCAGAAGAAACGCTAGCGGTTCACAATCAGATTCGAGCTGACGTAGGGGTGGCTCCATTAGTGTGGGACGATAAACTAGCTGCCTACGCACAAAACTACGCTAATGTACGATCCAAAGACTGCGCCATGAAGCATTCCACAGACGGAATGTACGGCGAGAACCTAGCTGCAGGGTGGGTACAACCTCTGGACACAATGAGCGGTCCGATTGCGACTAAGTTTTGGTTGACGGAGAAGCCTAATTACAATTATGACACCAACAAATGTAGTGGTGTGTGTGGGCATTACACCCAGATTGTGGCTAATCAATCGCAACGACTCGGTTGTGGTACGGTCAGGTGTCATAACAATGAGTATGTTTGGGTCGTATGTAACTATGCTCCTAGGCCAATGGGTGATGCGAACACACGTCCATATTAATAAAACTTTTGTTTTTGAAAGAAGACAAGTATTATGATGTGTGATTCATATACTGGAGAGTGCGCATTCGAGTTGTTGAAAAGATCATCTTCAACGTGTATATATATATATACACTTGCATAATAAATCATCGTAATCATTTTCTTGTGTTTATATTTTATAAAACTAATTCAAAAATTTAGTATCATATTGAATTTGTAAGTTACTTCTTTTTTTTTCAGCAACGTGTGATTTTGGAATTAAAAATAATACATTAAGAATAGTAGCAGAAACCATTAAGTAGAAATCTCACTAATGCACTAAAACAATTGTGAAAATAATAATCAATTTACCAAAGGCACTCGAGGAAATTCAGAATAACTATACAAAAACAAATGAAAAATTTATGGAAGCAACTAGAAAATTAAAAAAGAGACTTATCGAGATGAAAAACTTTATTGGTAACAAAAACACATAAATATGTGGGTATCAAAACAGTGATAGAACACAAATTCTATCAACCATTTTTTTAACTCATAACAATATTTCATTAACCAACATTTTCTCCAATCATACATGTATCAGTCCTTACATGAAATTTCAACCACACTGGCTCCAGAAAATATAACTTAGGACATTAGACATAAAATTAAAAGTCTCTTTTGTTATCATGTCTGCATCCTTATTACCTCTTCTTGGATAAAACCTAATTTCATACTCCCCAACCTGTGATAAAATATTAGAAAGGGCATGGATCGTTGGCTTAACAATAAATTAGCCAGACTGATTCTTTTATGTATACCATTTTGGTGAGAATCAGCGAATCAGTTTCAAAGATAAATCTTGTGTAGCTCAGCTTCACCATGGTTTCTAATGCCCATTTCAAAGCTTCAGCTTCTGTCTCAAAGCTTGACCTCAATTTTGGAACGGTCATTGCTCTTGCTTATAACATATTCCTTTTTTTTTATCTCAATAGATCCAACCAAGCCCACTGCTGTCTCTGTTCTTATGCCAAGCGCCATCAGAGTTAATATTTTATCTAGTTTACTTGCGGAGGTTTTCACACACGTTGTATGTGGAAACGAATCAAAGAAACAAAGACGCATTCCAAATAAAATTATAAGCCTACATACATCAGAATCAGAAGAGGAAGGGGTGGCGATGGATTATTTCATTGATTTATTCAAATTGACACCCCCTTCTAGTTTTGAGGTTTTCTTTAGAGAAGATACCAAATTTGATTACAAAAGATCAGAACAATATGCTTCTCAAATGCAGTAAAAAAGAGGTCTGATCGGCTTTATTTACGATGTATCCACAACTGATAATACATTATATCTACAATAGATAATTATCTTCGCAACACATTTTAGCAATAATATTAAATCTCTTATAAACTTTGCATATAAATATTGTGAATCAAGAGAGAAAGAGGGAATCAGTTGTTGTTCTTATTCCATAGATAATAAATCCCTTATATAAGGGTACAATAGAAAGATTGATTCTTATCTAATGATCTAGAAATACCTAAAAAATTCTAGAGATAAACCTTATAATGATTATCCATAACACTCCTTCTTGGATGTCTATTATGTTAAAATAGTTTTTAATACGCTTTTAGACATTGCTTCATTAAAAACATTATAAAGAAAACCCAGTGAAAAAACCATAGTTAAGGAAAAAAGTGCAACACGTATTACTCCTTCTCATTAGAACATAATGTGAAGTATCTGGTAGGACACAATCTAATGTGATGAATTAAACTTCTTACTCTTGGGCTTGGACTGGTTCATTTCTCTTGGCAGATTTTGACACTCCTCACTGAAACTTGAATATCTTGATGACCATAGGACAAAATGACTTCAAACCACTTGGAAATCAAAGCGAACATCCATGCCTAACTTTAGACACCTGTCTAGCTCTGATAATAAGGAAATATTGAGAAATATTTGGATTTTGGGATATCAATCAAAATTAGATATTCTAAGACAGATTGTATATGTCTCAAGAAAACAACCATATCTTTAGTTTTATCATCAAGAATGACTTGATTCAAACCGGAGATGAAAGTAGACTCAAAGATCTTTCTCTGAACCCCAAGTTTGTATTTTAATTCCATATAGAAGGTCTCCTTTGATTGGAAAAATTTTGACTTTCAATTTGTCTTATGAATAGAATGTGTTCATGATCTTAATCTTCTACTTCTCTCAAGCTCATTGATAGATCTTCACCACTTAAGTAATAACTTTATTTTTTAGGTATCTCTCATTTGCGCGTTCTTTGTTGCCTCATTAACATCTTTACATGAAAAATTCAATGGGACCAAAAACCATAATAAGGTAAAAGAGTACAACCACACACATCATCATATTCTCCCCTGGAAACATCATCTTCAGGAAATGTATTCTCATCATATATATCATCCTTTTAGAAAATTTATATTAGCATATTCTTAGTGAATAAACTCGTTTGATTGTCAAATAATCTCTTAGATCATTGGAATTATGGTACATAGTATCTTTTTCACATAAAATATCATTTCTTGGTAACTTTGGAAGCCGTGTCCAAATTTCCTTTATAGACAATCTTGTAAACATTCATCTTGTACATACGAGTTATTTTCCCTCTTATTATATAATTTACCTGTATGACCATTTTTCTTGTCATACAAAACCACATCTTCCAATCACGAAAGAGATCAGAAATTGCAAAATAACATGGCACTTCATGAGTATAATTATTTCCTTTATATGTTTAAAATACTTGTGCAATAATGTTCTGGAGAACTAGCACTTACAGATTTTAACAACTCAAATCATTATGGGCTTTACTGCTTCTTGCAGTTTACATTCATTTCACATGATTGTCATTTTCCAGTGACTTTTAATTCTTGTCAGACTAAAAAACTTGAAAATTTATGCTTCCACCACATGATAATGTGTTTCTTTAATAATTCCAAGTCTTTGTGAGAACCCTTGTGCAACTATTCCTTTGCATCTCATAGTTTTTCATCATATCATTCATTCTTTCACATAAAGATCAATTTATGTGCCATTGGTTTTACACCATTAGGTGTACAAACTACTATTCCGAATACTCCCTTCTTTCCAAGAGATTAAATCTCGAATTTTTTACTCCCTCATACACTTCACTACTTTGAAATTGCATTCTAAGAAGCATCCAACAAGTGACACACTTTCAAGCAAGTGAAAGTTATATATTCCCTCTTTCCATAGAAAAAAAACAAACCAAACCATCATACATGAAAAACTAAACCATCATATCGTTTCTATAGATACCGGTTTAATTTATGTACCAAACCCATTTTTTATCAACTCCCAACATTGATATCAAATTCAAAGTTAAAAACCTCTCGTCAAGTTCTTTTTACGGCGCGATTCTCAAAAATCCTAGATCCCCTTTCACAAATCGTTCTTCACACCCATGCCATTAATCTGTCTCCTCTCCTCTTCTATAACCCGGATCTGACTTAATTGATGGAATAAACAAGGTCTAGTGCTTCTGGTGACTCATCTTTCATCTTCACCACTTGTTGTTAGGTCTTTTTGTGGTGAACCTCCAAAGGAGATTCTGGGTTTTGGTGATTCATTGGTGTCGACGGCGGCGAGATTAGTTAGAGGACGACGGAGACGCGCTGGAGATGATAAAAATCATTTACGGGATCTAGGATTTCTGTTACAACTGTTGGGAGGAGTTCCGGTGATGGCCGGTGAGACTAGAAAGATGGTGGTTCCTCTGGTATTATTCCTCTCTTGAATTTGGAGTCCTTTTTGGGTGGTGACTATGGTGGATGTATATGAATTTCTAGGGTTTTTTATTGGTGAAGATAATAGCTGCAGTGGAATTGATTAGGGGTGGATGAGGGTTCGGAGGATGGTTGTCTGAAGATGTCATGTTTGTGGACATGGAAGTTATGAATGGACGAGGTGTGAAAAGTGGAGGTGTTATGGACATAGGAGCTATGGATGGATGAGGTGTGAAAAGAGAAGTTGTGGATGGATACGATATGAAATGATGAGTTGTGGACATGGGATTTGAGTATATGAGATCCAGATTTGATGGCTAAGAAGAAGACAAAACAATCAATAAATCTATAAACTAAATGTTGACAGCGAAACAAATTAACCAAACCAATAAACTGAACCGGTTTCAGTCTGGGAAACACATGTGCTCGTTCACAAGGGTGAGGGTTAATATTGTCTTCCTTATCACTAAAGATAAAATAAAGTAGATAGAAAGTGTCTAACATATGCATTGTACCTTATTGTGTAAGACACACACAAAATATGTCTTATAGTGTAACAAACTCTTTAATCTCACATCTATTATTTATTTTGATCTTCACCAATCATTTCTTTGTGTATACTTTTCAATAGATGGTTTATGATCCTCATTTTCATCAACTGCTACATTGCATGCATAAGAATTTACGACGTCGATTTGGTATCGGTTCCATATTGTTTAAGACATGACATAGCTGTTTGAGATTTTTGTATTCTCAAGTACCGGAATTTCTTTTTGCCGTGTTTTCTATCTCTTTTTGAGATCCTTAATATTTCATGCTCCTTTTCTTTGATGAGGTTTATTATATTTGAAATCGATAGGTCTATCACGCTTCACGCGCTCTTTAGACTCATTAGCAGTTTGATATTGTCCTTTTGGGACATCTATTTTAACTAGAGTATTTATAGCTGGTACTTGTGACTCAAATCACTTTTTTAGAGTCAGTAAATGAGTCTGGGAACTCATATGCTAATATATGTAATAGAATTATCTACATACATTCATGCTCTTTAGTCTGAGGATCATCGATAATTCATTCAATTTATTCATTGTCTAGATGTTTATCTTCTCTCCCTAATGTTGGATAGACTAACTTTGAGTCTTTCAACGAATCTTATAAAATATTTCAGATTTTAACATCAATGAAGATCATATCCAACATACTCATAACCTCCTTTGATCATGTATTATACTTTAGATTCTTTTCAACCTTTTTAGACTTGAAAAAGTATAACGCATTGATGATTTCACAGTATGTTCCCATAGGCAATCACAATTTGCTATTTTAGAGCTTTCAATATCTTTATACTACCACACATTATACTTACACTAGTTTTCTTTCATCTTTGGATGTTATATATATTATTTAATTATTACCATCTTTAGATCATCTTAAAGTGATAATATATTTTTTGAAAGAAACTCATTGGACTCTATTTTGACCATATCCACATTAACGCCTATGACTACTTTTGTAGCCATTTCCACAGACAATAATGTGGTCTTTCCTTTCTCAATATATAATACCATATCTTTTTCAGGAAAAAGACATATCAAGCAGACATGATTTTTCTCAATAATCATAATTTTTTAATTGTTTTCCAAAATTTATGGATATTTTAAAGTTAAGTCTTAAATTTAAAACTCAGATATTCAATGGTAATAAAATATAATCACAAAATTATTTCAAAAATTAGAGGTATACATTATCTTAAATATTTTATTATAT
This sequence comes from Eruca vesicaria subsp. sativa, assembly GCA_932364175.1. Taxonomy (NCBI): domain Eukaryota; kingdom Viridiplantae; phylum Streptophyta; class Magnoliopsida; order Brassicales; family Brassicaceae; genus Eruca; species Eruca vesicaria. The sequence goes on along the minus strand of CAKOAT010228487.1, from coordinate 153,434 downwards.
TAAAAAAATAAATAATATTTCTATAGTACTTTTTTTATTCATTAGATTTTTTTATTATGCCAATAATCATCTCTATGTCAACTAGTTTTCAATTAAGCATTCTAATAAAAATAAGATGACATTCTCAAACTCATTTATCTTATCAAACTTTAGTTGATTATAAATTTATGTTAAGCATAAAAATAAATAATACTTATCTCGTTAAAGAAGAAGTGAAACGGAAACCAGAGATATGAAATGAAGTTTGTATTTAAAACATTTTTCTCAGTTCTCTAGAATCACGTGCAAAACAATATGTATAAACCTGAGATATTCATAGTCTTGCTCATGAACATGGCACCTTATACGTTAGACATCAAAACTATCAAGTCCATATAATTAAACTTGTATAGAGAATAACATAATAGTAATATCTAAGTAAATATGTATATCAAGATTTTCTGAAACAAACCACTTTTCTTTAATCACATCATACACACATACATACGGATGCAAAAATTTCCAAATTAACTATGTTATAACAAACCAATATATTTAGCCAACACAATCTTTAGCAACAATCAAGAATTTAATCAAATTAATTTATTAACCTTGCATCAGTGTTAAGCATAATAAGTAAATTCGACATTCATATGTTTATGGTTATTAAACTTTAACATGAACAGTTATGAAAAGAGTTAATGGAACAATATGAATAACTAAACTATAACTGATGCAATGATTCATGTTGTATGCTAACTTAAGTTAAAGAAACTGGTTAGCTAATAAGGGGCCAAACAACTGAAACTTAATTAATCAATAATATTACAGTTATGTGCTTAAACTAGATTAAATTTAAAAATTGATATGAATCAGCTGATCCACATGCTTGTACACTAGCTCCGCCAATGACTATGACACATGAAAGGTACATAATAAATATATATGCTTTGAAATATAATAGCGAACGAACCTTTATGCATGTAATCCACAATAAGCATCAAACAAACGATAGCAAATTATATTATCGAGTCTAAAAAACTAACAACTTGTCAGTTGTAACCATATAAAATTTATACGATCCATACCATGTCCATAAGTATAGTTTTCCATTTTAATTTCTGCATGTTTGTCTTGGTTCGTTGGGAACCGGTGGTTCATGATGACTATCCTTGGGTTATACCCTTCTGGGTTCGTCTAGTTGGGATGCCTCTTCACCTCTGGACCGACCGTAATCTCAGAGACATCGGAGAGAGACTTGGACATGTCGATACGATTGAGCTTACGGAGGGAAAGATGCTTATTNAGGAAACCTCTTAAGTTTAAGAGGAAGGTGCTTAGCCCTGAAGATGAAGAAGTTACTATTACTATAGAGTATGATTTGCTCTTTAAACACTGTACCTTGTGTGGTCTTATGTCACATGAGAAAGGTTATTGCCCGACCATCTCCACAGCACCGATAGCTCAGGAAAGGAGTGGCGTCTTCTCGAGGGTTCAACTCCAGCTTTTGCTGGAAGGAAGTAAGGAGCACGGCTATCATACGAACCGTAGTAGCCTTTATGGGTCACAACCTTTGTCACGAAACCAACACTTGGCGAGTCGAGACAGAGCACATGGTCATCGTCATGAGAAGGAGAGACATGAATTACGTGCAGCTCTGCCTCGATCAGCTAGCATATCACGTACTCGTGATAGGAGTAGCGAAAGGAGCAGTGACCGTCTCCTAGGGAGACGAATTGAGAGGAACTATGCTGCTCGTCGCTTTGATTCCAGACAAGCTTTTGGTCCTTATGACCGCAGGTCCACCAGGGAATGGCGTGAAAAGCCAGAAACAAAGGCTCGTAGTACGGAGAGAGAGTGGGAGAAATCGCCCAAGATCCATTCTACGGAGAAAGGGATGACTCCTCCTGCTGTACCGATTGCCACTAGCAGTGACCATGGTATTGCTGCGACTGAGGTGGGAGACAATGGTGATGCGCGAGGAGTGGGAAACCAGAGTAAGAAGATGGCTAGTATCATTTATCTCTCCACCACTAAGGGCAGCAACTATGGAGGATAACGTTACAATCCGTAGTCGAAGCGCAATAAGATCTTTGTCTTTTGTGGAGGATGAGGCAGTAGAGGAAGGGGAGCAAGTCATTGAGGCTTTAGCTGATATGGAGACAAATGATTCTGATGTTGCAACGAAAATGACTAATGAGGAGTATGATGATGCTGATGATGATCTTTTGGGGGAGGAATATATGGAGGCTAGTGAAGAGAAGCGCGGTGAAGGCAACATTGGTTTGACAAATAAGGCAGATAGCAAGAAACGATCCGGACGTTTAAATACATCATCAAGTAAGCCAGGGTCGAGGCCGGGCTTCCTCCGTCGGGGATCTCCCAGGTTGAGAGTAACTAAGGCATCAGCGCAGAAGTCTTCTCGTCACAAGGAAAAGGCTGGACATGCGCGACATGCTTCTAAAAAGGTTCAAGGAAGTACACACAACGGAGTTGGTTCGATGGGATCCAAAAACCCATCCCCCGTTCATCCATGAGGACAATCAGTTGGAACTGTCGAGGGATCAGAAACGACCTTACAGTTCGACACCTTACGGAGATGTGTCAGAAGCATCGCCAAGGACTAGTGTTTCTTTCTGAAACGAAGAACAGGAGGCTGCTGTTGCAAGACATTCAGGCCGACTTAGGATTTGATCATTTGTATACTGTTGAGCCACTTGGTCTCAGCGGAGGTTTAGCGTTGTTTTTTATGGATGAATTTCAAGTTAATGTTTTATTTTCGAATAACAGAATGATTGACATTGAGGCAGTCATTGAT
>CAKOAT010228487.1:0-148838 GCA_932364175.1 Eruca vesicaria subsp. sativa | reverse complement strand
GAATCTAGCTAGTGCCATTGCACAGTTTTGGTGGAGCTCAAATCCGCCAAAGAGGGGTATTCACTGGTCGACATGGGACAAACTATGCTTACCAAAAGAAGAAGGCGGAATTGGCTTTAGGTTGATTCATGAGTTTAACCTTGCGTTACTTGCAAAGCAACTATGGAGACTGGTGCAGAACCCGGATTCTCTGGTAGCTCGCGTTATGAGAGGCCGATATTACAGATTGACTACGCCTTTGCGTCAAATTAATGCTAGTAGCCCATCTTACGTGTGGACAAGCATAACGGCTGGCAGAGAGTTGTTATTATTAGGAGTCCGACAAAAAGTCCACTCAGGATATGAGGTTAAAGTCTGGGAAGATCCTTGGATTCCTACTATACCCGCAAGACCTGCTACTTCTTTGGCACCGGTTCTGCATCCAAATATGCGAGTGAGTGATTTGATCGATCAAACAACGAAGTGCTGGGATGATAAGAGACTTCACGATTATGTTGCGGCAGAGGATATTCCATTCATTAAAAGTATGGCCATTAGTTCAACACATCGTCGGGACAAGTACTGTTGGAGCTATACGAAGACTGGACAGTATACAGTCAAATCTGGATATTGGGTAGCACGAAATATTTTGTGGAAGGAGGAAGAACCTAAAGTATGTGAACCCAGTATCACAAAGCTCCAAGCACATGCTTGGAAGGTCAGGGCTCCTCAAAAGATTTGTCATCTTATGTGGCAATTGATTACGGGACATGTAGCTGTCACGAGCATCCTAAACTACAGACATATGAGATGTGATAATCACTGTCCTCGATGTGGGGAACCCGAGGAGACGATCAATCATGCAATATTTGAATGCCCTCCTGCAGTACAAGTTTGGGCACTATCATCTACGCCAACCAATCCCGTTCTGTTTCCAGGACTGAGCACGTACGCAAATATGGATTATCTTTTCTGGAGGAAGAATGCGGTAATGGAACCGGAATTGGACAGGGATCCTTATCCTTGGCTAATCTGGTACATCTGGAAGGCTAGGAATGATAAACTTTTTAGAGGCATTGATAGGGATCCCTTGGAGTTAGCGCGCTATGCAGAAAGTGAATGTCAAGCTTGGTTCAAAGCCAATGAGAAGGAAACTACGGTTCCATTGGGAACGGAGGAGAAGACGACCAGGACTTAAACCTGGGTAATATATGCATGATGGATGGCTCTTGGACCTCTACGAATGACTTCAGTGGTTGTGGATGGGTGCTAAATGACGAGTTCGGAAATGGCAAATTACTGGGATTGCGTAATTTTGATCGAGTGGAGTCGGCATTGCATTCAGAGTTGGAGGCACTGCGGTGGGCAATGGAGAATATGCTTCAACATTCGCCATGTCAGAGCTTTGGAACTGAATACAAGGAGATGATCGAGATGCTAAGGAACCCTCGTGCCTGGCCTAACTTCTCAACTGAGCTGGAGAGATTGGAGACGCTGAAGATCTGTTTCCCTGACTTCAAGATCTTTTATGTTCCTAGATTACAGAACAGTGTTTCTGATTCTTTAGCTAAGATAGCTAGGGCTTTTTACCGTAAGCTTGTGTTCGTTGGTTGTTCTATTCCGGTCTGGATTCTCAGACCACCTCATGTTGCTTGAGTAATAGATCAGCCGTTTGATGTCAAAAAAAAAAAAAGTATAGTTTTCAAATATGAAAGAAAACTTAGCTTGATCAAACGAAGATGATGTCGATTGGAGATGTTGAGATAGATCTAGGGTTTCACCAATCACACCTCAATTAAAAACCTTGCTCGGTTGGTAATCAACACTAGGAATTCAGGAACAGTGTCATAAACATTAGAGATCTGAAACATTTGAAACAAAGATGTCACCGTCTCTCGATAAAAGAAAATAACAAATTATTTCAAAGTATTTAAATCAATGAAAAAAATACAAAGCACAAATTTGAAATATTAAATAATAAAATTTATATGTGAACAAACTCATACATAAAGCATACACGATCATTAGAATTAAAAACTTATATGCATGAGCTATTATTAATTAGTATAAAATTACCGAGAAAACATTTATTCAACCGTATTCATACAATAGAGAACACTAATTAACGACTATTATGTGACAACCATCTATTAAAACTATAAACACTAAACAACAACGTCAAACAAATGGAATAAATAAGATATTTTGTAAAGCAATTAATCATGAAGATATGACAAACCTGGATTCAATCCTAAAGTATGAATAGTATAATACTTATCGTATTGTTGAGAGCAAAGACAAAGATTTTTCGATGGTAACAGATTCGGGAAAACTAAATATGTTTCGATAAGGGTTTTCGTTTAGACTGCTAAAATTTTGTACTGATAACGTGTTGTGAATCAAAAGACAAATAACAAAATCGATTGTGCTTATTATTTATAGATCCCTTATATAAGGGTACAATAAAAAAATTGAATTTTATCTAAAGATCTAGAAATACCTAAAATACTCTAGACGATAAACTTCATAATTATCATTCACATATGTAATTATCCGTACCACTAATTAATTTATTAAGATTTTTAAATTTTTAGGAATAAATATCAAATCTAATGTTGATTCAAGATTGTTTCAAACCCTTGATCATTGGGTCAAACCAAAACCAAAACTAAAACCAAAAACTCTGAAATTTGATATAAAATCTTCTTAAATCATCAATAAAATCATCAGCCATAAAAAGCCCACATATGTCAAAAAGGCCCACCAAATATATAAAAACCTTAGTCCACTAAAAGAAGTTTAGGAGAAATGTCATAAAATCCAATTTGGACGGCCAGGATCAGGTAGACCACTGTAAATCAGGTGGCCGTGACACCACAGAATCAACGATCTGGAGTTCTTCCCCCATATGCTAATTCTGGTTGAACCTCTGAAGAACGCATTCGTCTCCTTACAGAGATCAGATTCGAATCTGTTAACCATTTGTGATTCTCTAAAGAAGGCTGTTGATTCCCAATCTGATCCTCGTGAACAGAGACGGTGGTGCATGAAAGCTTTTGTACCGATCCGCCGTGACAAGTGAGGAGTTACTTTAATATTCATCAATGGCGTCTTGGCTCAAAGCTGCGGAAGGTAAGCTTCACTCTTTTACGGTGATAACAGTTTTTTTTTTGGAAAGGTAGCGTGATTGGTTATGTTTGGCTTAGATTTGTTCGAGGTTGTGGATCGAAGAGCAAAGTCCGTGGTTGAAGATCTTTCCGAGGAACAGTCCGCTTTGCAGTCTTCAGGTACTCTGATTTATTCCGCATTGTACAATAAGCGAATTTCTCTATTAACTATTTAGAAACATTGGCATTGGCATGGTGTTAGTAGTGTGACCAAGTCTTTAACAAGGATCAATTTTTTTAATAAAGCTCACATCTTTAGTCATGTATCTGTTTCTTATTCTCTTTTTGTTTGGCTAAAGCTTCTGATAAGAAAGGGTCTCAATCGAAGAGATTAAATTCAAAGAGAAAGGTATTACTTTTTACCGTGTTTCTCTTATCTGTATCTCGTTCTCTTTGTTTGGTACATCAAATGCTTGAAGAAGAATGTATTTGTAGGCTCGGCAGAAACTTTTAAAAGAAGAAGCTTCTACCAAGAGAGATCTTTCTGGTGGTCAGTCTGGAGCCGGAGTGTCACAGTCTGACGGGCCTCCATCTAAAAGTTCTGTTTCCACTGAAGATGCCTCTTCCTCTGGGCCTACCTTGCAGAGAAGAGAGTTTCAACCGACTGATGCAGATGTCCAGAGTGTTCAGCCACTTCCACAATCAGCAGCAGCCACAAAGAGTGAAGATGCTTCTGTGGTAACTTCAGAATCTGTTGTGGACGGTGATGCTGCTGAGGCAACTCCAGGTAGCAAGAATCCTGATGGAGATGTTCGTGTTCCAAGTGACTCTTTGGTGCAACCATCACCATCTTTACCTGACAAAGAAATTGAAGTCGTTGCCAGTGAGAATCTGGTTGAAGCTCCCAAAAAGGATGCACAAGGAGAGTTGGAAGATTCTTTAAAAAGAGACCAGGATAAACTGGAATCCGTAGTACACGTTTCTCCTGTGGGAGAAAATGTGATTCAAAGCACAGGTGATGCGGCGAAAGAGAAAGTTAGCAGCTCAATTAATTTGGATAAAAAACAGGAACAGAAAGTTGCTGATGCCTCCTCAATCATTCTGGAGAGAGAGCAAGATCGTAGAGCTGATACAACTTCCATGAAGATTCAAGATCAACTTGAAGAGGTTAGTTAGCCTCCGGAAACGAAAAGAAACACCACATGCTATGTCTGCTACTTAAATTTACTTGTATTATATCTTTTTAAGAGTCTGTTGATCAATCTTTTCACTAATATAGGCTCAGGGGTTGTTAAAAGCTACAGTTTCCACTGGGCAGTCAAAAGAAGCCAGGTTAGCGAGGGTAAGCTCACATATTATCTGCTACCTTCCTGCATTAAATGGGTGATTAAACACTCCTTCATCCGTCAGATAGGATTTACTCATGCCAGTCGTTGGACGTGACCAATTTCAGATGTATCATTTTATGTCTTCATTTGTTTTTAGGTCTGTGCTGGACTTTCATCCCGTCTGCAAGAAATTAAGGCAGAGAATGCACAGTTGGAAGAGCTTCTCACTGCAGAGGTAAATTTCACCAGTTTGAGTTCTTTTTTCTGTAAAAGTGATACTTGAAGGTGGTAAAGTGTACCTAATATTATTTCTTCATTTTGACTGTGACAGCAAGAGCTTACCAAGTCATATGAAGCCAGCATTAGACAGTTACAAAAGGAGCTATCCTCTTCAAAAAGTGAAGTCTCGAAAGTAGAGTCAAGCATGGTTGAGGCACTAGCAGCTAAGAACTCAGAGATTGAAACACTTGTCAGCGCAATGGATGCCCTAAAAAACCAGGCTGCTCTGAGCGAAGGAAAATTGTCGTCTCTTCAGGTTTCTTGGCCTCTCATTTTTCACCTTTTTCTTTTGCAATTTTGCCCAACCAGCGTTTAATAAAATCATCTTTTATCAGGCGGACATGGAATCTATTATGAGAAACAGAGAATTGGCTGAGACTAGGATGATGCAGGTACTACTAGATCTTTTTTCCATCAATTTCCTTCAGTAATCTGCTACTTGCTATTTACGATTATGAACATACAAGGTCCTCAAACCATTGAAATAATATTTTTCTTATTCCAGGCATTGCGGGAGGAGCTTGCAACAACTGAAAGGAGAGCCGAGGAGGAGCGTTCTGCACACAACGCCACAAAAATGGTTTGTTATCTGAACGTTGCGGAAACTAATTATAATGGAAACATAATATCATTTTTTTTTGTTTTACCTAAATTGGTCTTTCTAAGACAGGCTGCCATGGAGAGGGAAAGGGAGCTAGAGCATAGGGCTGTGGATGCTTCCACAGCACTTGTTAGAATTCAGGTGAGACAGGATCCTTAGACTGAGTCCTACTATCACTAGTTTACATTTCAAATAGATTATCTAACTTAATATGCTGTTAGTTGCTGAGTACTAGCTCTATCTTCATACATTGTGTTCTTTCTCCGGCAAGGAAAATTAGGAACCCTTTTTTTTTGCATGTACTACATACATATTCATGAACAAGTTAAAGATTCCTTGTGGAACTCTTGTTTCCCTAGAACTACTTTGATCTGATTTTAATATGGCTGATTTATTAGAGAATTGCTGATGAAAGGACAGCGAAGGTGGCAGAACTTGAGCAGAAGGTGGCCTTGCTTGAGGTAGATCAACCTACCCTAATCGACATTGTTCCCCCATCATATCATATATTTGAACTTCATTAGAAGAATTCGCAAATGATACTCAGGTCGAATGTTCATCTCTGAATCAAGAGCTGCAAGATATGGAAATTCGTGCTCGCAGAGGACAAAAGAAATCTCCGGATGAACCAAACCAAGTGATCCAAGTATGTTATTTTAGGTTATTATGCAATATTTGTGGAAGTTAATTTCAACAGTATTTACGATCCCTTAATAACTATGATAAGTCATGTATCGATTTCAAACTCTAAAGAGAGAAGTATATTCGAACCCTTGAAAACAACTTCTATTAGATTTTCGAAGTTCAGATTTTGGCTACTCAGAGAAGTTACTTTTTTTATTATGCAGATTCAAGCATGGCAGGACGAAGTGGACCGTGCTCGGCAAGGTCAAAGAGATGCTGAAGAGAAACTTTCTTCGATGGAGGTATGTTATTTTATTGGCATAGTGTATATGTTGTTTGTGTTATACCATTAGCTGTATGTTACATGTGATCCATTTGCTTGTTGTAGGCTGAAATGCAAAAAGTGAGGGTTGAAATGGCAGCCATGAAGAGAGATGCAGAACATTATTCCCGCCAGGTGAGATCCACAGTTCCTGAGAGTCTGTCTCTTCTTGTCAATTCATTAACAGTTTTTATTTCATTGTCCTGGCAACTTCTTTTTAGTCTTTTGTGTGAAACAACCCATTTCTCTACTTGTTAACACGGTCTTGTGATTATAATTGATTCGTTCGATGGTTGCTAAGATTCAAGTGCTTACAACCACTTGATTTGTTTCCCTATAAAGTGGTACCTTTTGATGCGCATGATTATATAACATGAACTTAATCGTTATACCCCTGACCTAGTAGGAGCATACAGAGCTGGAGAAACGCTACCGTGAACTAACTGATTTATTGGTATGTGAACTCTAAAACATAACTATTCTTAGATCAGAGTTATATTAGGAAGTTGTATGATAAATTCTGGCCATGGGGATTGATGCAGTACTATAAGCAAACGCAACTAGAGACTATGGCGAGTGAGAAGGCTGCAGCAGAGTTTCAGTTGGAGAAAGAGGTTAAACGTCTACAGGAAGCACAGGTTCGATGTCAAATCTATCCACAGTTTATATATGTACGATGACAGTATTCTACGTAAAAAGAAAGGTTCTAAACTTGTACTTGGTTGATTCAGGTTGAGGTAGAAAAAAGCAGAGTTTCGCGACGCCCATCAACAACTTGGGAAGAAGATTCTGAGATCAAGACACTCGAGTACGTCTTTAGCTATGTCTTGTTAATTATGGACTTTACCGTTACTCAAGATGGTGCTGATGCTTGCAAAAAAAAAAAAAAAAATTTCAGGTCTCTTCCACTGTATCACCAACACTTGGCTACAGCGAGGACACAGGTAGAGAGACTTGGAAGCATATTTACCAACACTGGTTATCGTCATTTGATTTTAATATTAACTGTTAATCTTTATGTTCACTTTATTCTCCTTGTGTTTTCAGTTGCAAAATGCAGTGAAACTGTTAGACTCAGGAGCTGTAAGGGCCACGAGGTTCCTTTGGCGGTACCCGATAGCTCGGATTCTCTTACTTTTTTACCTTGTGAGAATCTTCGCTTACCTCTTCATATATCACTTGGCTTACTATATCTTGACCCCGAATAATCAACATTATGTATGAAATTGCAGATCTTTGTTCACCTCTTCTTGATGTATCTTATACACCGACTACAGGTATTGTTTGGTCCCTTAAACACTGAAATATCTTCACCAGTCATAGAAGTTAGAATTATTGTCGTCTTAATCGCATTGCGCTCGTGTAGGCGCAAGCCGAGGCTGAAGAAGTAAGGGATTCAATGGGCCTGACCAACAACAACGTTTTCAGACCATGACAGATTCCACAAGGAAATGGGGTTTTTAAGTGACCTAATAACTTACTTATGGATTGTCTTATAGAAGGTTTTTGAACTTTTCTTAAACGGAGGCTGCTTGTCATGATTTTGTGTAGCAGCAGTTTTTTTGTTCTTCAAAAATATCTCTTCAAACCGCTGAAATTTTAAGAACATAATGCTTGTAAATGCATAAATGGGGTTTATAGATGCTTAAATACCTCTAACTTCAACTAGTTTGGATTAGAGTGGCTGTATTACACGCTTTGCATATTCTTATGCCCATGAATTGAATACTCATGTGCATAGCTCAGGGGGATGCTGCTCGTGTAAAAGATTGAACAGAAATTGTAACTACTTTCAAACGGAAGTAGACAGACGCTGCCAGTAAATAATTGGACATTTACCTGACCCGGCAAACTCTTTGTGACACAACGACAGTTTCACATTCAATTCATTGCAACTCCGTATATGTAATCCACGACCACGCGAGTTGCACACCTTACAATATAATTGGCTAAACTTCTCATCTTATAATATGTGGGGAGTCATCACCTCTCATGCCCCAATTTTATTAGAGCAAAAGCATTCAACAAATCCATCCGTGGAACCCTTAAGAATAGAAGGGAAATGACCATCCTCGGAAACCTTAAGAATGGAAGGGAGAGTGCATCTCATGTTACACCTAGCACAAAATGGCGTACAAATAGAGCTGTTTGCAACAGTTTCTTGATGCAGACCTTCTATATGACATGGAGTCTCCCACAATGCAGGAAATATGTAATACCATCCCACAGTCATTACATGTATAGAACCATTTCTTTGGATTCAGTTTTGTTTTACATGCTTCGCACCAATATTCTCCATCCACATTGCTTTCACCATAAGACGAGCAAAGAGGATGATCATTGTACCTATGTCTCATTACTTTTTTGCGGTAAAAAACCGCACATGAAACACAGACAAAAGTCACTCTCGTCACAAGTTAATCTTCCTGAATTCCCACATTCACTACAAGTCTTGGAGGGATAAGTAAAGTAGTACAAAGGATGTGGATGGCTTCCATGGAAACTGATACTGAATCGCATCGTACATCTATACATGTACGCTGATTTATGTACTTGAAACCGGTGAAGCTTTGATCACAAAACCGACAGTAAAAAAGGTCCTTCATTTTGTAATTGTTTGTAGCATAAAAGGAAGGTTGTCACACACGAGTCTTTTCCTTCGAGGGAGGTTAGCGCATTTCGTGTGGAGGATGAAACTGCATTGCTCACAACTGTAGAACGATTCTGAACAAATCTGGCACGCTCACGCTTTACAAAATATTCTTTCTTGGAGGATTTCACCATCCTTGTTGATTCGCAAGTTATGATCATGACTGAAATGTTTTATAGTGTTATCATCAATCACCCCAAATGGCGCAAGTTCTTCAGGCTCTCCAGCTGTCCCTTCTAGCTCTATCATATCCTATACATCTTTTCTCGTTGCACATCGTGAATGAGCAGCAAAACTAGGACATTTGGAGCAAGTATAAGCTCCATATATAGAACCCATCCACTTCTTTACGGCAAACTCTGCATTTCCACGTTCCATGTCCAAGCTGAAGGGTATAAGAGATGCGGTGATCGTGACAGTTGATGTTTATAACTTGTGGTAGATCGGTACACTGTCGATGAATCATTGCATTGAAGACAGAAATAAGGGCTTCGGCTACCAATCGTCCAACAAGCATTGCAAGTAAACTCGATGAGTCTAGGAACAAGGTGAAGCTGATGCTCGTGGGGTTTCTGGCTTACAACACCTACTGGTCGTGGATTTTTCATGCACCATTGGCATATGCTATAGTTGCAAAATTTACAGGGGTGAAGTCGTTTAGATATTCCTATCGCGCAAAGAATACATTCCTTCTCGGCGTAACTAGGTTCTGCAAGGCAAGGAACTTGAGTGAGTGTTTGGGATGGGAAGTGTGGTACGCTTCTGGAAAACCTGTGACACATTCTACAAGATATGACAACTTACACTGAACACACATATACTTAATTAGCTGTGATAAGAAATACTGCACGCTTTGCACACTCTTGCGGACGTGACACCATCGTACATGGAAGCACGGGAGAGTATTAGTGGATGCTCGTGCGCGCTGGGTTTTGCAAGAATAGGAAGTGGAGCTTCTCTCGTTGCACAATCCAAATCCAACTTGAAACGACAGACTGAACAATAATAGGCAAAAGAGGATCCACGTCCTCCACATAAACTACATGAATACTTTTTATGGCTGAAGAATTTGAGAGGATGGTCTGGATGAGAAGAGTGTTTGATTTCTGGTAATGACTCGCCACACTTCTTATGAAATACAACATCACTACATCCCAACTCATTACAACGGTACCCTCCGTAAATGTAACCACTTAAATCACACCCTTTACATTTACTGTAAACAAATCGAGTAAAAGGTAATAAAGGATGCTTGTGAATTGTAACCTCATGGTTTTCCATTATGATGTTTCAATTTCCAAAAGCCAAAGCTCTTCGACTTCTTTGTGTCAATCTTTTTCAGTTTTTTTCTTTGTTAATGACATTTTCTCTCACAATACCAAGGCAGTAGCACATGAACCTAAAGAAAATGATTCTTTTTCCCCTAGAGATCTCGTGACTCACGAGCTGAGACCTTGTGATTCACAATGCATGTGCCATTCATAGATTATATCATGCATTTCCGAAACTCGAACCTCTTCTTGATATTTTTGAGGCCGAGGTAATTAGTATAGTATTTATTTAATAATGGTGGTGAAATCAGCTCAGCTGAATTTATATTATATGTCTACTAAACCAAACCAAACCAAACTGACCAAATAATCCGACTTCTGATGTAATAACAGATCAAATTAAGAAAGACTAGGTTAACAAACAACAAAACCATTTTTCTGTGATGGTAAAGAGAAAGAGGCTTTTATACTCGACGTTGCCATCTCAACAGCCACAGTTTTCTTAGAATTGGTTTATCTGAAGAGTAGGGAAGAAACAAAAACTTAAAAGAGTGAAAATTTAACAAAAGAATCAACCCATATCAGGGGAACATCGGCTGGTGTAGGAGTCCGGTTGTTTCTGGATATCCCAACATGATGTTGAGATTCTGCAACGCCTGTCCCGAAGCCCCTTTCACCAGATTATCAATCTGCCAACACCAAATATGTATTTTATTTACGGTACAATGGCAATGTGGGAGAAGGTAAAAGATAAGCTTTATAGCAGGAGGAGGACGGCGTTATATATATGTTGCTTACAACAGAGATTATGATCGCTCTTCTGAGGATAAGATCAGGAAACACATTCATATAACAATAGTTAGATCCTCTAACGTTGTGTGTCCTAGGAATAACTCCTTCCTCCAAAACTTTGAAAAATTCTTAATCCTACAAAACATGTGTATACAACATAAGTAACAAATAACTAATTGGCTTATAACAAAACATTAGTTCAGTCTTCACCTCATAAGATGTTCTTAATTGTTGGTACAAGGCTTCAGTTCTAACCCTGGGAGCCATTTCCACATATATAGTGGCTTGCATTCCGCGGATCTACCCAAACAACAAGATTTCAGTTAACGGTTGGTTAAAAGGCAGAAACAGTTATAGAACATGCTTAAGATTATTTCCATACCATTGGCATGAGATGTGGGGTAAAACTAACTGTTACTTTTGATTGTGCAGCATCAGATAAACCTTGTTCAATTTCAGGAACTGCAAACCAAAACAAAACAAAACGCTAAACCAAACTTTTACTCATTTTAAGATAACTAGTTTTGTCACACATACCATGGCGATGCCATGTGACACCATAAGAAAAAATGTATTCAGCGATTTCAGAGTAAAGATTCGCCTCCTTTGCACCATGACCTGATGCAAAATGTCATATCAATCAATCAATCAACTAGAAACATTCTTCATACTACATCCGCTGCTCATCATTAAAGACAGCAAGGTAAAGCTCAAACCTGCTCCACTAACACCAGACTTTGCATTGATTATTATGTTTTCATGTTTGATAAGATTTTCCTGCACCAAAAGTGACACAATGAGTAGAGAGTTGAGTTATAAGACAAAGAAAAGAAAACAGGAAACCTTTAGCAAAGGAACGAGAGGAGGTTGAATAGAAGTCGGGTAACATCTTGGGTTAGCTACAAAGCGTGCCTTTTTTATGTCCTCCCTTAGTAACTCTATTAGACCATACCCAACTTCTTTCTGAACCAACCATGACAAATAAATACGTGTAAGCAAAACAAATCCAAAATCAAGCAAATAACTTTTAAGGAGTAAAGTACATGTAACTCTACTGCCTTGTGTGGCTGACCATACCACTCTTCATACTCTGAGATATCACGCAACCGAAAGTCCTGAAAGACGTATTTTTTTAGATAAGCATATCACAGAAACGATGAGTAAGCTAAAAAGATTGATAATTTCTTGAGGGAGTTAGTTACCGCGAAAAGATCAACAATTTTTAATGATGTGTGTAGTCCCTTGATGATTTCCTGCCAAAAAGTACACACACTCTGAGCCAGGAAACACTTAGAAAACACATTTGAAAAGCAAACGAACCTATGTAGTTCTGTGAGGCAAACAGCATAACACAGCATCCACTGTAGAGAAATCTGAATCCTTTACAGATATCAAACTAGGTAGTTTCTGAGGACAATGAAGAAAAAGTTTTAAAGACTGATCACTTATATACATATGCAATCAAAAAGCATATTGCAGATTCATAGGTAGCTCTTGTAAATTTTGTTAGAGAAGGAAAATGAGTTAAATACTTGAGCTGTGAGGTGAGGGAAGACGGTATCCATAGAGTGGCCAGCTTTTCTATCAGCAGTCAAGAGAGTGACACTGAAATGGGGATGATTTGCAAGTAGCCTAACAATCTGCCATTTCAAATAAAAAAACTTGAATACCTCATTCATTCATTCTTTCTTTCCATTGTAATATGTTAAAGAACCTTAAAACTTAAGAGATGTAATACCAATATCCGAAAAAGCCACAAAAACTTAAGAGATGTAATACCAATATCCGAAAAAGCCACAAACTTGCCATACAAGTACTTATGCTATGATTCCTTTCTAAAAAATAACAAAACAATTCTGAGGAGATTAGGGATATCAATAAACCTCAGAACCAGTGTAGCCACTTTTTTGATAATACATAGTTTTTCCAAAGTTTTCCTAGACCCAAAGGACTAATTTGTGTCGCTGCACTCCGAATGTGAAATTGCAGTGGCCAGAGCGAGTCGAACTCAGGTGGCCGTACCTGCCGCTGCAGGCCGTTTACCACCAGACTAACTCATCTGGTTCCAGTGTAGCCACTTGCACCAAAAAGACCAATCCGAATGTCCTTTGAAGCAGAGCTATTGGCTGAAACTCTGAAGCGGGACCCCAAAGTAAGACTATTGGCTCGCTTATCAATCTTCCCATCTCCCTAATTAATTACAAGTAAATAAACAAAATTGAAAGGCTGTAAACTACACAATGTTCTTTAAAAAGGAATCAAAACTACATTTGAATTTCATCAATGTTGATTCAGTGGAAGAACAAAAAAAAACAGAGAACTGGAAAGAGAGATAGAGATTAGTAGAAATGCCATCACTTTGAACCAGCAGCATCCTCGTTCGAAGCAAATTGAGCTAAACGTCGACGCACCACTCATTCTTGAGATTCGAATCAAAAATTCAGAATCTGAAAATAAACCCAATTCACAAAAGGAAAAAAAAACATTTTTTGCTCTGAAGAAGCAGAAGAAGTCGGCTTTTCAATAACCAATGTAGAGAAAAGGAGTCGAATTTTTTGAAAATTGCATATAAAACCTTAGAAGCCACAGAGCGGGAGAGAGAGTGACGAAGAGGATAAATGTGGTAGTTTGGTAATTACATGGGTAAATAAATGGGCATAGTGGTCAAATAAAAGTTTACAACTCTGTAAATGGGCTATATGAATCTGCTGGGTGTGCCTTAAAAAAAGTGTTTTTGCAATGCTACCAAAACATAACTTTATAATTAGGTAATACACTATTCTAATAAAAGTTTACAATGCTGTCAAATAAAAGTTTAATATCAAAATTTACTGTGCTACACTATTCTAAATAATATTAAGACACTGCTACCCCTATTCCTATCTACCACCATCTCTTACCAAATCTACCATAATCCTTAGGAAATATTTTCTCTGATTTTTACTTCACTCCATGTTGGGGTCAAAATCGGTACGACGGAATTAATAGCCAAAACTCCCCGCGAAAATACAAAAAGAACAGTTTTATAAAACCCGAGGAATAGTTTTATAAAACTCAAAGTCATTTATAAAACTCGCAGACCGTTTTATAAAACTCGAAGATCGTTTTATAAAACTCGAAGGTCGTTTTATAAAACTCGAGAAATCGTTTTATAAAACTCGAGAATCGTTTTATAAAACTCGAGAATCATTTTATAAAACTCGAAGATCGTTTTATAAAACTCGAAGATCGTTTTATAAAACTCGAGAAATCGTTTTATAAAACTCAAGAAATTGTTTTATAAAACTCGAGAATCGTTTTATAAAACTCGAGAATCGTTTTATAAAACTCGAAGATCGTTTTATAAAACTCGAGAAATCGTTTTATAAAACTCGAGAAATCGTTTTTTAAAACTCGAAGATCGTTTTATAAAACTCGAAGATCGTTTTATAAAACTCGAAGATCGTTTTATAAAACTCGAGAAGTCGTTTTATAAAACTCGAGACTCGTTTTATGAAACTCGAAGATCGTTCTATAAGACTCGAAGATCGTTTTATAAAAATCGAGAAATCATTTTATAAAACTCGAGAAATCATTTTATAAAACTCGAGAAATCGTTTTATAAAACTCGAAGATCGTTTTATAAAACTCGAAGATCGTTTTATAAAACTCGAGAATCGTTTTATAAAACTCGAAGATCGTTTTATAAAACTCGAAGATCGTTTTATAAAATTCGAAGGTCGTTTTATGAAATCCGAAGATCATTTTATAAAACTCGAGAATCGTTTTACGAAACCGCAAAAAACCGAAATAGCCGTAAAACGCGAACTAGTCGGAATTAGTTCGCCCATCGGCGAACTAAGCCGGCCCGGCTTAGTTCGCCGATGGGCGAACTAAGAGGTACTCTTCTCAGCTTAGTTGGCCGATGGGCGAACTAGAGACTTCCCGGACACTCCGCGTCTCGATTTCCCGCATTCCCGATTCGAAACTTACGTCTTTCGACAAGGTCGTGTTCTAAACCACGGTCGAAATATCTCCCGTTCCATCTCGATCCGACTTACCGTTCGAGTTTTACGATAAAAACCGTAAAACTTCGTTTTCTCGGAAAGAACTCGAGGAAATCGTATAAAACGGCAACGGTTAAACGAAACACCGAACATTGCCTAAACTATACGATTTATTTGAGATTTCTCGTTGAAATCATAAAAAACGCGCTTTTAATAAAAAACGCCGAGTAAGTCGTAAAAAACGTGTTTTTAATAAAAAGTCGAGTAAATCGTAAAATCTTGCGATTAACTCGAGAAATTTATTAAAAACGACGTCAGATCAGGAAACGATCCCGTAAAAAGTCGGAAAACGGTTTTTATCGCAAAACGGCCTGGAATGACCTAAAACGCGATAAAAACCCATCTCGCGATTTCAACGGAATCTAACCCGCAGATTTGATTACGTTTTGACGATTTACTCGCAGAAGGAAAATAAAAGTAAAGTTTAAAGATAAAAGGAAGGTTTGAAGAGAAATAGAATATTTCCGCGGAAGAAAAGGAAGGATCGAGAAGAATGGAAAATTCCCGATTTAGTCAAATCTGGGCGAAATGGAAAGATCGGATAGCCAAGGCGAGGAGTATATAAATAGGAGGTCTAGGGCAGAAGCAAGGGACACGAAATTCAGAGCTCTCACCACCAAAACTAGCATTTAGGAATATTTCCGTTTTTCTGTTAGCGAGCTGCGCCTCAATTAGGGTTTTCGTTCTTGAGCTTTTCGGCTACTCTTTTGTACCAGTTCTACGCAGATTCGGAATAAGAACCTCTTTGCTCTCTATTTCGTTTATTTTCATTCAAATTCTAAGTTATCGTTTTCTTATTTTTCGTTGTGCGGCTCTGCAGATAGCTGGTTCCTCTAGAAACTTAGGGTTTTCCAGAAGTTTCCTTTTTTACGATTTATTTGACAGTGAGTGGATTTCGACACCCACAGTTTGGCGCTAGACGGAGGGGGGGTCAGATCTATCTTACACCGTAGCCGCAACATGTCCAACGAAGAAACGATGACTAGTGACAACCAAACTCGCAACGAACGCGACAACGTTGAAATACCACTACCAAAAGACGCGTCTGCGGCCAACGCTACGAACGCTAACGCCGAGACCGTCGAAAAGATGCTTCCCGAGTTTAACAAAAAATCGGAAGAGCAGGAAAAGCTCATTGGTTCGCTCGCAAAACGGCTCGAAACCCTAACTGCGAGAACCAAAGCGATTCACCCCCGCGGAACTACCAAAATCCGCGGAAGGATACTCGATTTCGGCGCTCCTACGGATCGTCCCAGAATCGATCAGGGAAACGTACCAGAAAAGGATTCCGGGAAAGAAAACCCTGACACGACACTGAACGAATCGGAAAAATATCCTATTCGCGAACTGGAGACCGAAGGCGACGGCATCGAAAGGGTCAACTTGGAAACAAGCGACCAGGCCGACTCGACAGACGAAGACGCCGACGTCCATCCTAGGAGAAGAAAAACTCGCAGTCCTCAACCGGAGTCTTCTCCCAAACGTTCCTTTACTGGAGACGAAGGGGAACTCGACTTCGCGCGATACGCAAAAACCGCAGAGGAGTGATCTCCGGTCACTCGCAGCAAACGCCGACAAGGTCGGAAAACTGCTGGCAATCAGACCGAGATTCGTGATCTCCGCGAATACATCACCAAAACGGCCGCAGCGGTAAAAATGGTGAAATCTCAGATTCACCACGCTATTGTCCGAGTCTCGGAAAACGCCTTTCACGGCTCGTATCACCGAGATCAAACTGCCCGATCCCGGAAAGCTTAAGGTGCCAACTTACGACGGGACATCCGATCCCAAAGCGCACCTGCAAGCGTTCCAGATCACCATGGGACGAGCCAAGCTCAAGGACCACGAAAAAGACGCAGGTTACTGCCGCCTCTTCGTCGAAAACCTAGAAGGAGCCGCGCTCGAATGGTTCGCCAAACTTAGGCGAAATTCGATCGGAAGTTTCCGTCGATTGGCTTCGGAGTTCCTGAAACAGTACTCAATGTTCATCAACCCGGAGACCTCCGACGCCGATCTCTGGAGCTTGGTACACGAGGAGGACGAATCTCTCCGCGATTTCATGAGTAGATTCAAACTCGTCATGGCTAAGGTTAGCGGGATTAGCGACAAATCCGCCATCGACGCGTTAAGGAAATCGCTCTGGTATAAATCGAAGTTCTGCAAGTGGATAACTCTCGAGAAACCGCGGACGATCCAGGATACGCTCCATAAGGCCACCGACTTCATAACCATCGAAGAGGAAATTAATATCCTGTCCGAGAAGCATAAGCCGACGAAAACATCCGCGAAGGATAACGCGTCCGAGCAGAAGCAGAAAAAGAAAAGCTCTCGTAACGACAAATTCGTCCATCACGAGGGAGAGGATCTCCGAGGGGCGCATAACTACGCCATCAACTCCGGTTCGGAGCAAGGGCAAACTACGGGTAACACGTGGACGAGAAATTCGAATTACGATGAGAATTCTTTCTGCGACCTCCACCAAACCCATGATCATTCCACCGTGAACTGCAAAGGTCTCGGCGTCAGACTGGCCGCAAAGTTAATCGCGGGAGAACTTTCCGGGATATCTAGTGTCAAGGATCTCATCCGCGATTCGGACCGCGTCCCGAAGAATGACAAAAATGCGCAAACTCCGCCTCAGGGAAATCAGTCGGGCGAAAAACGCGGACAAAAAGTAGACGAGAAGGGTAACGATGCTAACCGCCGAAAAATCAACATGATCATCGGCGAATCGCCATACTTTAACGACACCGTCTCGTCAATAAAATCCTACCAACGTAAAGCCGAAACGGGCTCGAGTTGGAAGGTGCCGATGGACGATTCTCCGACAGGAGTAATCTCTTTCAACGATGCTGAAACCGGTGGAATCGACCAACCGCATGCCGATCCCCTTGTCATCGATTTGGTGATAAGCGATCTAGAGGTTGCTCGAATCCTGGTTGATACCGGAAGCACGGTCAACGTCATCTTCCGCAACACGCTAGCACGAANTCAAATTCCCGACGCCTACGGGAGTCGCAGTAATTTGGGGATGCCAAAGACAATCGCGATCTTGCTTCCTGGCCGAACATAAGCTGAGGCAATTGGCGGTCGCGATCGTGAAACCAAAACGGGCAAAGGTCACGCCACCGCCCGCAGACGACGACCCGAAGCAAGCAACGGCCGAGAAACCAGAAGTTTCCGCACCCATTGCTTCCACCCAACCGGAGGAGACAATCTCGGACAAAGACATCGATCCCGCGACTGAAGCGATCGAGAAGTCTACGACAGCCGAGTAAGCACACTCGCGCAAACAATCAGAACTACGAGATGGCTTGATTTCCGAAAGGAATACGTAGGCAGCTCGCCTAAAGACGAGTTCAGCTATCCCCCCCTTCCAAAGCGGGGGGGGGGGAGTGGGCGAGTATACGAGTATTCGTATACTCTCAAATTTTTTTACAAAATTTCTTTTAGCTTTGTAATCGAAAAATTTTCGAAATTTTTAATAAAGACAAAGTTAAAATATCTCTGCTACCATCGAAAAACGCAAATCCGGAAAATCGCTTCCGCAGTAACAACTACTTAATCGTTTTTATAAAAACTCGCATATCAAAATATTTTCGTAAAGAATTGGCGAGACGTCGCCTAAACTCTCAAAGAAAAATATTTCCCCAAAGTCCGTCCGCGACTATAAAAACACTAACGCTCGGCGATTGGCCCCGTCGAGCACGCTAGCCGTCCTAAACAAACGCACCGACCTATCGGTCCGCATACATCCGACGAGGATAAAATAGCACGCTATAAAAGAAATCCAAATTTTCGGTCAGCACTTCCGGGCAACTTAGAAATTGTTCCCGGTGAGATGCTCGGTTCCAACCAAACGAATCGTATAAGCCGAGAACCTATCGCGGATTCTAAATCGGTATGGAATCAGGTTAAAATCGCAACGGGCAAAACGAAAGCCGATTAGTCATCGCACAGCCCCAATCCGAAAGTAAACCTAGGTCTTGCCCTAAACCCAGCACACTGGTCGCTAACGTCTCAAGGCATGAATCGAGATCCTAAAGGNAGCCGAGAACCTATCGCGGATTCTAAATCGGTATGGAATCAGGTTAAAATCGCAACGGGCAAAACGAAAGCCGATTAGTCATCGCACAGCCCCAATCCGAAAGTAAACCTAGGTCTTGCCCTAAACCCAGCACACTGGTCGCTAACGTCTCAAGGCATGAATCGAGATCCTAAAGGCATGTCTCTTCGCCCACATCTAATCACTCGCGAAAATCGAAATCTCCCGAGTTAACGAATCGGACGATTTACACCGAAGAGTTAGGTACGAGATGACAACTCGTATTCTTTCCTCTACATCTAACATAAAAAACGAGTTTCATACTTAGAAAATATTTTCTTATTAAAAACATCCGAATACACACCGCCCAGCGGTAGGGATTCAAAGCCACCAACGGCCAATCCCGGAAAAACAATGACAAAATAAAAAAAAAAAACTAAGAACGTCACACATCGAAGTCATCAAACGCAGGTTGATCGACTTCACCATCTACATCCGAAATCCCAGGACCGACTTCAACCGAATCCGGCGACACCACGACTGGATTCCATTGATCCCACATGCGCGCCTTAAGGTCAAAAAATTCGGTCTGCATATCTTTTTCCCGATTCAAATCTTCCCATCGCACGAGGGATTCCTTAGCAAACGAATACCCTTCATTCTGAGTCAGGGATAACCCATGAATGATCCCGCGACATTCGCGATAATCACCATGCGCCCGTTGAACAGCTTCCGCATCCGAATAACCGGTTGCAAATCGCTCGCGACGAGCACGACGAATCCTTTGGTCAGAAAGCTCCTTAGCACGACGAGACCTGGTCGCGCACTCATCCCTCACGCGAGTGACCTCCCTCGTGACCATTTCTTCGGCTTGGTTGGCCTCGACCTCTGCCCGAAGACGAGCAACTTCCTTCTCGGCCATGTTCGCTCGAAACTCGGCAAGGCGAGCCTCAGCAGTACGGTCGTCCAGGGCTCGGCTCATGATAAGGAAACCCTACCAAAGAGAAGAGTTAAGCCATGTCATAAAAACTGCTCGAAAAAGAAAACAATAAACGCACGTACCTCCTTTGCTATCTCAGATCCCCTAGTAAGCTCTGGAACTTGATCATGGTCAATGTCCGGAAAATGGGAGGTCGATGATCCGCCCGCCCTCGTCCAGAAGCCATCTTCCGCCTGATTATCAAGAAAATCCTTGAGGATATTATCAGGAGAAGTCGCGCGCTCAGAGTCATCGTCTTCAATTACCCGATTTTTATCCCTTCGGAAGTGAGATTTGCCACTTCCCATCGAGGGAACATGCGGAATGAACTCTCCGATAAACGGATCCTCCTCGTAAATCGGAGAATCCGCAAAACGTCAAGATCGGAAGAGGGCAACCGCTTGACGGACACGTTGCGGAGAAAAACTACACAACCAACTTCACCACGTTTGAGAGAAGTGGTGATGTCCGGAAGATCCGCGGGATACGGAGGCAAAGGGTTGGTCACTGCGGAAAAACAGGAAGTCATCTTAAAAAAAAAAAAAATAATAAAGGTTCGTGTGAATTCGAGTCGTATACCTCTCCGACCCCACGTGGTCGTAAAGAGTGGAATGCCACCCTCCTCGACCGACGCACCGTCGATACGAACATAGAAGAAATTCTTCTTCCAAGAAGTAGAAGGCGTTGAGCAACCCGTAACAACTTCATCACGAGGGCTTAGAGTGATCCTCCGCGATTGCCCTGTAGGCTTTAACAGACCCTCGAGATGATCGACAGTAAGGGTGATTCCCTGCTCGTATCTTAGCGTCAAAAGCCCGTTGCTTTAAACTTGGAGGAGTCAATTGACTAATCGACAGTCCCAGTCTGTGAAGGAAATGCACAATGACTTCCGGAATCGTAAACCATAGGTGGCATTGTTGCAAGAAAATGTTGTAACACGTGAAGAAGCCGTCGGGCGCATCCTCGTCGCTCTCCCCGGCAAGTGGGGAACAAAACTCAACGGCCTCTGGGACTCGGCAGAATTCACGCATGTAATCAATGCTTTTAAAAAGCGTCAAGCTCGGACGTCCGGAAATTTGATCGACGTCCGACAAAGCTGGAACCCAAGTTCCAGGACTAGCGGACCCCGACTTGTCTCCGATTGCCCAAAAAGCCTCGAGGTCCGCCGGATCGACTAACGGGGACGAATACTCTTCTTTCGGAGCCAAGGCTGGAGGCTGCGAACTCGTTCCCTCAGAATTGGAAAAATTGGAGCTAGTTGAGGAACGAGTTTTTCTTCCTGAAAACATGTTTGAAGATCTTCAGAGAAAGTGGAGAGAAAAATTTCTTGAATGAGTTGTAAAAGATGGAGTAAAGAATTCAAAATTTTACTTCATATACCTATAGGAAAGAATTTTACTATTCACCTTTGGACTTTTGGCCATTAAAGTTCCGCCTAATTCCGCCTAATTCCGCCAAACGAGCTCAATCCACTCGCAAGAATCTCACGATTCTTACGAGCTGGGGGGCTAACTGTTGGGGTCAAAATCGGTACGACGGAATTAATAGCCAAAACTCCCCGCGAAAATACAAAAAGAACAGTTTTATAAAACCCGAGGAATAGTTTTATAAAACTCAAAGTCATTTACAAAACTCGCAGACCGTTTTATAAAACTCGAAGATCGTTTTATAAAACTCGAAGGTCGTTTTATAAAACTCGAGAAATCGTTTTATAAAACTCGAGAATCGTTTTATAAAACTCGAGAATCATTTTATAAAACTCGAAGATCGTTTTATAAAACTCGAAGATCGTTTTATAAAACTCGAGAAATCGTTTTATAAAACTCGAGAAATCGTTTTATAAAACTCGAGAATCATTTTATAAAACTCGAAGATCGTTTTATAAAACTCGAAGATCGTTTTATAAAACTCGAGAAATCGTTTTATAAAACTCGCAGATCGTTTTATAAAACTCGAAGATCGTTTTATAAAACTCGAAGATCGTTTTATAAAACTCGAGAAGTCGTTTTATAAAACTTAAGGATCGTTTTATAGAACTCGAGAATCGTTTTATAAAACTCAAAGATCGTTTTATAAAACTCGAGAAATCGTTTTATAAAACTCAAGAATCGTTTTATAAAACTCGAGAATCGTTTTATGAAACTCGAAGATCGTTCTATAAGACTCGAAGATCGTTTTATAAAACTCGAGAAATCATTTTATAAAACTCGAGAAATCGTTTTATAAAACTCGAGAATCGTTTTATAAAACTCGAAGATCGTTTTATAAAACTCGAAGATCGTTTTATAAAACTCGAAGATCGTTTTATAAAACTCGAGAATCGTTTTATAAAACTCGAAGATCGATTTATAAAACTCGAAGATCGTTTTATAAAATTCGAAGGTCGTTTTATGAAATCCGAAGATCGTTTTATAAAACTCGAGAATAGTTTTACGAAACCGCAAAAACCGAAATAGCCGTAAAACGCGAACTAGTCGCAACTAGTTCGCCCATCGGCGAACTAAGAAGCACTCTCTAGTTCGCCCATCGGCGAACTAAGCCGGGCTTAGTTCGCCGATGGGCGAACTAGGAAATGATCAACTAGTTCGCCCATCGGCGAACTAAGCCGGCCCGGCTTAGTTCGCNTATCTCGATCCGACTTACCGTTCGAGTTTTACGATAAAAACCGTAAAACTTCGTTTTCTCGGAAAGAACTCGAGGAAATCGTATAAAACGGCAACGGTTAAACGAAACACCGAACATTGCCTAAACTATACGATTTATTCGAGATTTCTCGTTGAAATCATAAAAAACGCGCTTTTAATAAAAAACGCCGAGTAAGTCATAAAAAACGTGTTTTTAATAAAAAGTCGAGTAAACCGTAAAATCTTGCGATTAACTCGAGAAATTTATTAAAAACGACGTCAGATCAGGAAACGATCCCGTAAAAAGTTGGAAAACGGTTTTTATCGCAAAACGGCCCGGAAGGACCTAAAACGCGATAAAAACCCATCTCGCGATTTCAACGGAATCTAACCCGCAGATTTGATAACGTTTTGACGGTTTACTCGCAGAAGGAAAATAAAAGTCAAATTTAAAGATAAAAGGAAGGTTTGAAGAGAAATAGAAGATTTCCGCAGAGGAAAAGGAAGGATCGAGAAGAATGGAAAATTCCCGATTTAGTCAAATCTGGGCGAAATGGAAAGATCGGATAGCCAAGGCGAGGAGTATATAAATAGGAGGTCTAGGGCAGAAGCAACGAACACGAAATTCAGAGCTCTCACCACCAAAACTAGCATTTAGGAATATTTCCGTTTTTCAGTTAGCGAGCTGCGCCTCAATTAGGGTTTTCGTTCTTGAGCTTTTCGGCTACTCTTTTGTACCAGTTCTACGCAGATTCGGAATAAGAACCTCTTTGCTCTCTATTTTGTTTATTTTCATTCAAATTCTAAGTTATCGTTTTCTTATTTTTCGTTGTGCGGCTCTGCAGATAGCCGGTTCCTCTGGAAACTTAGGGTTTTCCCGAAGTTTCCTTTTTTACGATTTATTTGACAGTGAGTGGATTTCGACACCCACACTCCATTTGCCCACAATATTAATTTTTACATCCATATTATTTCCAAGTCATTTTTCAATTTCAAAATCTGTGTTTACGTTTTGATATAAGGTGTTTTTGGCATATTCTAACAATGTTTTCTAAAGTGTTTTGATTCTTTATCGAGTTTTTTTTAATCATTTTCGAGTCATGACAAGTCTGGAGTTGCATTGGATGGAAGATGGACTAGTTGGAATAAAAGAGGCAGAAAACCGTGCAATTTGGTAATTTTCACGCAGAAAAGAGTCTGCTTGACTGTTCCCGATCGAACGAAGCAACCCGAGTGCATGTTCCTGTGGCAGAGATTTTTATGGAAACTCTTATTCCTTTGGGATTCGCCCTAATTCTCCTATTTTTCCTCTCCAGCCGCCAGTAGCCTCCATATATATTATTTCCCTATAATCTATTATATTAAATGCTAGTTTTTACACCAGAAACCAGATTTGAGCTTTTGGGAGATTTGTGATTTCATACTTTGTAACTTTGAGGGAGAAGAATCTCTACAATCTTTGGAGAAGATTTCTAAACCCTCTTACTTATTATTTATTGATTCAAACATGTTTTCTTCATCTCTATTCTCTGTGATTTCTCTGTTCATAGCTGAGTAGTCGATTGCTTAGTCTAGGGTGCTAGGAGATCATAGATTCATGAGCTAAACACAAATAAGGATTTATGTTTTGATTGTCTCCATTCATTGTTGAACTTAAAGCTTGCATTAAGATAATTACTTAGTGCCTGATTCTAGGTTTAATTTATCCACCAAAAGTGTTTTAGGTTGCTAGAAATAACATGAATGGGTGATTTGTCCCTAACCAGCGAAGGTAGATGTTAGGGAAAATTGTGAAATTATCGAATCTGTTCTTAATGTTTATCATATTTCTCTGATTCAAACGACAGCTTAGATATTAGAAATGCATGATGAAAGGATGGATGCCACTATAGTGGATCAATCTTGCCTTGTTGTTTGAGTTTAAGACCTGCTGCAATTTGTTTATTGAATAGATGTTTGACTCATGCTCATTGATTTCCGATCATTCACTCTAGGCTTAGCTCTTTTATCATCTGAAAACCCCAATCAAATCTGTTACTTGCTATTTACGATTTCTAATCTTAAAAATCTCCCATATTGTTTTAGCTTAATATTGATCCCATAGAGATAAAGTGTAAACTGGTCTTCTGGAATTGAATCTCAAATACTACATCTACACTGTTAGCTTGCAGTAGTAAAGACACAATTTTAGTGTATCAAGTTTTGGCGCCGTTTTCGGGGACCAGATTTTTAACTTTATTTTTTGGTTATTTATTTAGTCTAAAACCTCTAACTTGCCTTATCCTATTTGTTGCAGCTAATATTCCAGGCGAATGACCAGTAGACATACTCGGAGCAACACACAAGGAGATTTAGTTACACTTAGCAACCAGGAGCTAGCGAGGTTAGAAAGAACCAATCGACAACAACAAAGGCTAAACAACACCAACATGGGTGATCAAGACCATCCTGATGATCTCGCTGCAGCGTTGCATCAGAGGCAACATAAAATTCTTCAGATGCAGCAGACCATCCAAGCTCAGCAGGAGGCTGCTCAACAGGCTGCTCTCGCGCCGGAACAGCCGAAGCAAACTGTTCTGATTGGGCAGAGAAACCTACCGCGTAACATTCCTGCTACGCGCTCTGCCATTGCTGCACAACCATGTCCTAGGCAGGACTTTGAGATCAAACCTGCCATGATCAACCTGGTACAGATAACGATGTTCCATGGGCTGCCAGCTGAGATACCAATGGAACACATCGAGGCTTTTGAAGAAATCTGCAGCTTCACTCGTGCAAACGGTGTGCCACCAGATTTTATCAAATGCATGATGTTCCCACTTTATCTAGAAGACAAGGCTTCACAATGGCTTAAGTCACTTCCTACAGGTTCCCTCACTACTTGGGAACAGGCCAGAGTGGCTTTCCTTGGCCATTTCTACACAAAGGCAAAAACGACTGCTCTCAGGAACAAGATCTCTTCTTTCAAACAACATGATAATGAACCATTTAATGAATTATGTGAGCGGTTCAATGACATCCTTAGGGAGTACCCTCATCACGGGTTTGACAATGACCATATCCTACGAACATTCTATGATGGTGTGGATTGGAAATACCGAAGTGTTCTAAACTCTGCGAGCAACGAAGACTTCATGACTCAGACCACTGATGGAGCCTTTGAGCGGATTGAGAACATGGCTGCTAGTTCAGCCAATAGGAACCAGGAGATCGATTGCTCTAAGGAAGTGAACAGTGCCGGCACCCAGAAGATTGATGAGCTGACAGCTAAGGTTGATATGCTGCTTAAGTAAAATCAAGGGCAAGTCTACATCATGAAGGAAGCTATGGCTGAGCAGATCCAGAATAGTCAAGATTTGCTCCCGAGGCTGAAAAGAAAGGGAACAATCAGCAAGAGATCAATTACATCAACGGACAGGGGTATGCGCAGAACAACCAGGCATAAGGTGCGAGGTATCAGCAAGGCTTCCCACAGAATTTTCAGAGTAAAAACTTTGTTTTCATTCAGGCACAGAACCAGTTTGTGGGTCAGAATTAGAATCAGCACCAGCAACAGTCACAGAGAAACCAGCAGGCTGCTCCAGCTACTACCAGTGGTCCGCAAAATGAGCTGAAAGGTTTGGGGAGGATGATGCAACAACTGTTGCAAGGAAAAAATCTTAGGGAAAGACATTGCACCAAGTTACTTCAGAGATCCACACCAGGATGGACAACATGTTCACTGAGCTGAATACAAAATATGATACTGTGAACAACCACATAAAGAGGATCAATGTTCAGCTTGCTCAAACAGCTGAGAGTGTCAAGAGGCACTAAGGGATTCTCCCTGGAAAAGCTGATAGAAATCCTAGAACTGAGCACTTTAATGCAATAGAGCAGCCGGTCACTGAGACTGTTCTAGGCGCATAAGAGAATATAGAGCAATCTGCTAGCTCTAGAGCGACTGCTCCTAGCGAACCTGCTGAGACTCCACCACTTCGAGTCTATGTTCCTAAGGTTCCCTATCCTATTCCACCTAGACATCTGAGGGATCCCATTAGTGTAGAGGAGTTGGAAGGCTTTAATAAGATGGTGAGAAAACTTTCTAAAGAACTCTCATTCAAAGATGCTCAGCAGATTAGGCCATTGCATTCGTTCTTCACATACACTAGAGAGACTCAAAAGGAAATTAAAGCCCTCTACACTAAGGCATTGAGCATACCATCACTAAAGGTGTTACCTAAGGTTGCTGACCTTGGTAAGTTTTTTTTCCATGTTCCATTGCTAGAGTAGAATTTAAGGAAGCTCTTTGTGACTCTGGGTCTAGTGTGAATCTTGTCTCAAAGGCGACTGTAGATGAGTTGGAATTATGGATGTTGAGCCTTTTCAGGTGAATCTGGCTTTTTGCAAACTCCTCCACAGCAGTCCCTTATGGCACCATTCGCAACCTTCCTGTCCAAGTTGGGGACTGTGTGCTCTATATCGAATTTCAAATTGTTGAGATGAGCAAGGATCATGAAATGTCTTTGATTTTTGGAAGGTCATTTATGGTTATAGTGGGAGAAATCGTCGACATGCCTAATAAGAGAGTCTCATTTTCCAACATCAACAAGAAGACTTTCTACAAGGCTGTCCCAACCAGGTCAGTAATCCGATCCGCCTCTTGCATCTCAATGGTCAGTAGAGAACAACCAGAAATGTTTCCTAAATAGGATTTTGGTGATAATATTGAGATCAAAGAAGTCCTGGATGGAGATCCTCACACTAATACCAATGAAATTCGTGGTAATGCAAGTGGGAAAGGAAAAGTCCAGAAGAAAAGGGTTAAGGGTGGTCCTACAATGATTTTGATATCTTGCATGTGTGATGAGAACTCAATTGAATATGAGGTAAAGTGAAAAGGTATCTCTAAACCATTCTCTAAAGTCAGAGCTATTCTCACACATGAGCTGAAGGAGAAAGGGGAAGCTGATGTAAAGGGGTTGTTGAGCAGAGTTTTGAAGCTGAACATGTCTGATTGTGGAGCTTGTTTTGAAACAAGCGCTCATGATCAACCCGACTGAGCCCTCACAAACTCAAGCTAGTGACTTAAACCAAGCGCTTCGTGGGATGCAACCCACTGGTAAGTGTAAATATCATTAGAATTTTATTTTTGTTTATTTTCTTATTTAGTTTGTTAAGTCTCAGATCAAAAATCAGAAAAACCCGAGATACTTCAAAAATTCTTGAGTTTCAGCAGCGGAGGAGTTATCCCTCCGAAAGGA
This sequence comes from Eruca vesicaria subsp. sativa, assembly GCA_932364175.1. NCBI lineage: Eukaryota > Viridiplantae > Streptophyta > Magnoliopsida > Brassicales > Brassicaceae > Eruca > Eruca vesicaria. Next base: position 120,948 of record CAKOAT010228487.1, on the reverse strand, counting down.
GCGGCTGCTCCAGGTGGAGGTCAGACAATGAAGAACCCATAATTTTGTGGAGCGCCCGTTCCACGCAGGTAAGTATCTCGATCAAAAATATTTATATTTATGTTTTTGTTTACACCTTCTCTATGATTTATTTTCATACCGAGACGTTGTGTAGTAAGTCCGGGGGAGGGTTTTTGTCATTTACCAACTCATTTATTTCTTTTGGTTTTTATGTTTCAGTCAGTCTTGAGTCATTTTGATGTTTTTTATTGAATCAGTCAAATTTTTGTGGGAATGAGGACCTTATTTTGTGATGTTTATTAACCACCCTCGTGCTTTAGCTATCTTATCCACTGACCTTAGCAGTGGCAACAGACACACCTGTGGAACTTGAACACCCTGACCTTACATCATCTTGTTCTCCAGAAGATTTCAGCTTGTAGAGGTTACTCTGGAAAGACTTAACTCCATTTAACTTGAACCTAATCTTGACTGTAATTCTTCTTGTCATGGGCGTTAGATAATGGTTTAACGTAATTAACACTCACGACTTCTTATTATTTATATCCATCTTCTGATCCTGAGTGGCTAGCTCATCTTTAGCTAGTACCCACCTTGAAACCCTAAAGCCTTTATTCTGCCCTCATGCATTTGTTATTCAGTATCTTATGTTCAGATATGTGCAAAAGGGCCGGAGAGGAAAGGATCGACATTGTTTGTTACTCGTTAATGCAACATAATGTTCTGGTGAGAGATCAAGCGGGATCGAGGGAGAAACTGCTCTGCCTCCATAGATCCAGCATGAAAGAAGAGAAGGTTAAAAAAAACAAGAATGAGTATGAAGTCAAGAACTCCAGTGGCACGTCTAAACCACCAATGTTACCTCCTTCTTCGTCACCATCACCAAGTTTTATTCAAAAAAAAAAAAATCTTTATGTACTTTAGAATAAGGTGATGGTAGAAGATTTCCAAGATAGACGAAAGCCACTAGTAAAATCGAAGAAAAAGAGAGTGTGCAAAAATCTGAAGAGATGAGGATCATGCAAATGATCGAAGCGACTGTTCCAAAAGAAGAACAAACACTTGATCAGAGCGATTGTTCCAGAGGGAGAGCAGGCAAAAACGAGTAGGGGCTGTGGACATCAATGGATCTATCCTCTTTTGCAACTTTGTGCGATATCATGCATCATCTACAAAGAAATGGTAATCCTTAAACACTGATTAGCTCCACTCAAACACTTAAGAGGCCTGTTTTATACCTAGACCGTGACCATGACTAATGCCTATGATTAGAAGCTCACCCCACTCTTAATTGAATATAAGGAGTTTTGTCTGGAAGGTGTAACTTTTGCAGGTCTGAGATACAGAGTATGGAGCCGGTTTGAACAGCAGTCTGGGGTTTTGGTAAGCGTGTGTCGTCCTAGTTTTACTACTTGTATGGTTCAGAGATTCGTGGTTAAAGTATGGTTGATGACAATAGGAGATTTCCAACGCTTTCAAACCTTTCTCCATGTTCTTAATACTTGACATTATTTGAGGACAAACAAGGATCTAAGTTTGGGGAAATTGATATATGGTGTTTATGGCATATTCTAATAATGTTTTCTAAAGTGTTTTTGAGTATTTATCGAGTCTTTTTAGTCCTTTTTGAGTCATGACAGATCTGGAGTTGCACTAGATGGGAGATGGACTAGTTGGAACGAAAGAGGCATAAAATAGTGCAATTTGGTGATTTTCACGCAGAACAGTTTGCTGGATTGTTCCCGATCGAGCGGAGCAACCCGAGTGCATGTTCCTGTAGCGGAGATTTTTATGGAAACTCTTATTATTTCGAGATTCGCCATAATTCTCCTATTTTCCTCTCCAGCCGCCAGCAGCCTCCATATATATTATTATCCTAAATCTATTATATTCTACGCTACTTTTTACACCAGAAACCAGATTTGAGCTTTTGTAGATTTGTGATTTCATACTTTGTAACTTTGAGGGAGAAGAATCTCTACAACTTTTAAAGAGGATTTTTAAACCCTCTTGCTTATTAGTTATTGATTCAGACATGTTTTCTTCATCTCTATTCTCTGTTCATGGCTGAGTAGTCGATTGCTTAGTCTAGGGTGCTAGAAGATCCTAGATTCATGAGCTAAACACAAATAAGAATTTATGTTTTGATTGTCTCAATTCATTGTTCAACTTAAAGCGTGCATTAAACTAATTACTTAGTGCATGATTCTAGGTTTAATTTATTCACCAAAAGTGTTTAGGTTGCTAGAAATAACATGAATGGACGATTTGTCCCTAACCAGTGAAGGTAGATATTAGGGCAAATTGTGAACTTATCAAATCTGATCTTAATGTTTATCATCTTTCTCTGATTCAAACGACAGTTTAGATATTAGAAATGCATGATAAAAGGATGGATGCCACGGGAGTGGATCAATCTTGTTTTGTTTTTTGAGTTTAAGACTTGCTGCAGTTTGTTCCTTGAATAGATGTTTGGCTCATTCTCATTGATTTCCGATCACTCACCCTAGGCTTAGCTCTTTTATCATCTGAAAACCCCAATCAAATCTGTTACTTGTTATTTACGATTTCTAATCTTAAAAAGTCCCATATTATTTTAGCTTAATATTGATCCCATAGAGATAAAGTGTAAACTGGTCCTTTGGAATTATCTCAAATACTACATCTACATTGTTAGTTTGCAGTAGTAAAAACACAATTTTACTGTAACACGTTTATATTGAGACATAAAATTCCAAATCTAATCCTCTTCTCCTTCTAATTACCCAACTATCAACTTGTTTCTGTCTGAATTTAATGGATTCAATGGAAGAGGAGACTCTACATTGTTCTATTCCTCAGAGAGTTTTCGTTTTAGGCGAAAGATCTGTTGGGATTCGTGTTACCCCGTATCACAAACCATGTGCCATAAGGTGAATTCTAAACACTCTAAAAATTGAAGAGTATTGGTTGTTCTTAAAGCTATTTTTTGACAAAAATTCTTAGATAGTTTGTTTCTTGAGATAGTGATTTTCTTCAAGCTGAATACTCTGATTAACTTTTTTTTTTCTCTTTCTATGAACTTATTAAACCTATAGAACATGGCCTCACTCATTTTTTTTGTTGCTTAACTGTTTTCTAATGATCAGTCATGTTCTATATGCTTGACTAAGAAAAGAGAAGGAAGAGGACATGCTATTTTCATAGCAGAATGCTCCCACTCGTTTCATTTTCACTGCATTGCTTCAAATGTAAAACATGGATCCAAGTTTGCCTCGTGTGTTGTTCCAAAGGGAAATAAATCCATGCACATCATCCTCCTTATCAGTTTACCCGACCGTATAATAATGATTCAGGTATTAACATCTCTGACTGCCTACCTACACCTCGTCGAGCCATGAATCAAGGACATGTTATGGCTCCTGCGCTGTTTATTCTCCGGGAGGAGCTATAGTGATGATGCATTGGAGAATAACCATCCTCTAAGATGATGGACTTGAAATTATGTTTTGAAGTTTCTGCTGTACCACAGCTGAATCTTGTGAGAAGTTTCAAGAATTGGTGTTAACAGATAATTATAATCTTATCCATCTCACAATCACCTAACTATGTAAATATACCTTTTTCTTATATAGTGAAATTGCTAATGTCATACTAAAAACGCTTATTTTGTTTCATTCCCCAATTCCAAACTTTTTTCTATTAATGAAAAATAATCTCTGACCAAGATAAATGTGAACAACATTAAATTTTCTATTGGTTATTTTATTAACATTACCCGATAATAGGAATCTTATTCTTCTTCGTCACTACTTAACCAGCTAAAGATACCTTTTCTTATACATGAGTTGAATCAAGCATTTAAGTTAGCCCATCATCTAACGTTTTCATTCCAACTAAGATAAGACTTGCGCTTTGCACATGGTGAATGTATATAATTATAATATAAAATTTTAATATTGACATATTTAAAGTTTACATATGATTGTTTTTATATGTATTTGAAATTTTAGATTTTTGGAATTTTTATATAATTATCTATATGTAGGATCACAAACAATTGTAATTAGAACTGTAGATCAAATCTTAGAATTTAATAGACTCGATTTCATATGTCTTTTCACTTTTCAGTGTTCGAGTGATGTAAAATAAACAGAGTATCACTGGGCTTGATTGGTAGAGTATTAGCAAGTTTTCTAATGCTTTCTTAAGAAGCAGTTGGTAAAATATTTGCATTTAAAATATATAAAGTTTCAAAACTAATTTAATATAATTTATTTATTTGTCTAATAATATTAGAAAATTATTTTTTTAAAAAATTTCTTTTTGTAAAAATAATTTTATAAAAAATTAAGTTAAATTTTAAATTATTTTTAAAAACAATATTTTAAGTTTTTCAAATACAAATAAAAATTTAAAATTAATTATGGTCATGATTTAACATAACCATAATGATTTAAAAAATTAAAATTTTTAACAACTAACAAATTAAAAATTAACTCACTTTAATATCATGATTTAAAATTTTAAAAATTAGTTATGGTTATGAGAATTCACGGGTCAATCCTATTTATCTTCAATTTTTTCTCTTATTGTTTTTTTATTTTATTTTGGTTATTACTCGATATAAATATTTATTTTGAAGTTTATTCTCATTTCATTTGTTTGTTTTGACCTGAGATTTAGAAAATACTTAAGATTTAAAATAATTAAAGAGATACATACTTAAGTTAAGATCTGCACTTTATGCACAATAAGTATTTTAATTTATTATTTATTTTATATTTTTATGCATATTATAAAATGATAAGATAATAAATATATATATTCAATAACTAAGAAATTAGTTACTATTATGTAATAAATTGGCGTATGCATATAAATTTAACTATCACTCTTGTTTATTCGCAATTAGGGTAAATAAATCAAAATAATCAATCTTATATATAGTATATGATATATAATTAAATTTAAATGATATAAACATAGTAATATAGCACACTTTTAATATAAATATTTATTAAATGAGGTTTCTACTCATATGATTTTATGATTATTTTCATATTTGTGTAACAAATCATTACACCAACAAATTATTTTTAGTTTGAGATGTTTAGTAGTTTCAATAATTTCTAATCATTTTTTAAAACCAGTGACATATTTCAAAGTTAAAATATTAACTTTTCAATATATGTTCAATGAAAATATCAAAATATAAGTATGTATTTGCATACGATGTATAGTTTAATTTATAAAACATATATAAACTAAAACTATTTCTTCATATGGTATTATAATCATTATATTTTAATATAGAAAAAAATTAAAACCTTGATCCCAAAATTTTATGTGAGACTTTTAACAGTTTTAGTAACTTATACTCATTTTGAAAAATTTGAAATACAACATACACAAAAAAAAATCTAGATTTTTATTATATGATTAATGTAATTGTGTAATTTATTTTAATAATAAAGAAATAAACAAAATGATTAAAATGTATACATATTTTTATCAAATCTTTATTGTTTAAAATCATTAATTGTCATATATATATATTTTAATCACATTAGGTAATTTTGTAGGTTTTATTTAAGGAAAGCATGCGAAACAATAAATATTTGATATATGTGACCAACTATAGCCTACGAAATATTATATTGCTAAAGAATATAATTTTTATACTATACATTATATTACATGCTCTAGAATCCTTCTAAATTGAAATAGAAGACAAAGAGGTATGTCACATAGGATTGAGGTTATTTTTAATTATTACAAACTTAAGGTTACAACTTTTTAAATGATTCTCTTTTAATATATAAGGGATTATAGGTATGCCAGATTCTTTATTAACATTACACGGCAATATGAAGATGATTATCCATCTCCAGCATTACTTAACCAGCTAATTTTGTTTCAAATACATTAAAAACGATAGAATCATATTCAATTTATTGGCCAGCAGGGCCGGCCCTGAAATTTCGGGGCCTGAAACAAAATAGAAAACGGGGGACAGTATATAACATCACAAAATATAACAGAAACAAACTTGTAAATATACTTTCAAATACAAAGTACTAATAAGACACAAGTTTCCTCACAGAAAAAAAATAACAATTGTCTACATCTTTTGAAACAAATTTAAAGTGGACTGTATATGATTATTAAAATTTTATATATATAATATAATTGGATTTTAATTTTTTGGGGGCCTATAAAATTGGGGGCCTGTTACAAATGTTTCATGAGGCAGTGTCGAGGGCCGGCCATGTTGGCCAGCTAGCTATTAAATTAGTTTCATTGTCAACAACTTCACATTATATTGCATGTACTCAGTATATGAGACCTAATTCAAGTCTACTTAAAACCCACTCCATGTTTCACTTCCTTCGGTCGATGCTTCCTTCCCAACCACTTCGTATCTTTTATCTCCATCAGCTGTTATGTTTTTACTCCCCAATGTTTAATTGGATTTGTGGATCATGCATTTGTCATACCGCTTCTACTCAATCTTGAACCCTTACAAGATGACTCAGAAATTTTTAATAGTGCTCACTCCACTGCCTGCAAGATAACTTATAAACTTTGCAATCATCAAAAATCAGAGCTGAAGACTACACGCAAAATCGCACCAACTAACTTATTTTATATATGTATAATCCATGATTTACACGATCAAATATCTATAAAACCTAGTCATAAACCCTTCTTAGCCTTGGACCTCCAAAATTAACAAGTGATTGACATACACATAGGGCTAACATTAATCAATGTGGCTAACCTGTTTTTAATATATCTAATATTTTTGTTACACCTATCATCAATTCCATTACCTTCAAAGCCAACTACCAAAAGAGATGTTGCGGAAGGAGAAAGATGTACCATTATTGGTTGATGAAACATTATCAACATTTATCTCTTTGATTTCATCCTAAAGGTAAACCATAATCTAATAATATCAGCTTTATCACAGAAGAACCTAAACGCAAGAGAATAAAACAGAGGAGAAACCATAATATTTTTCAAACTAAAAATTTAAGATTTTGTCTTACGACATCAAGAATATTAGGATAATGTAGAGTATATGTATGGATACGGTATACGTGTACATATCACGTGCTATATACTTGTATGAATACCCTTGTACATTGATCATTAATGTTAAGAAAATAGTTTAAGTTTGTTTTTCTGTTAAGTTTGTTATTGTTAAAGAACAATACAAATCTAATACCCAAGAACATAAGATAAACAAAATGAATATTAAAAAGTTGAAGCTGCATAAAGTAAAAATAGTTTTAAGCTTTCCAATGAAATTCACAAACAAAGATCAAACCTATGAAACTCCACAAAACCAAAACAAACACTAAAATCACAATTCTTATCAAACACCTCTGTTTTCCAGTAAAACTTCTTTCTTTTTTATTTTTCTCTCTATTTCCAGTCAAAAGATGGAGAGTTGAGCATGGGTTAATAAATAGTATATGAACGAAGAAAAAGACGAATTTCTTGTCTGCGATTTTTAAAAAAAATTGTTTCAGAAATTTTTGTAGGGATTTCATTGGTTGTGCGGGAAGATGGGGGGGAAGAGGAAAACAGAGAACTCAAATCTTAAAAATCTTCACAATATCTTTTAAAATCAGTTTGACAGCTACTATTCTACCATCTCAAACAGGATATAACTTTAGTAGGGCTTCAAATGCAATTTTGTATGCCCTTTTGCTACAGAAAAACCTGTATTTTTACTGTATTAGTTAGTTTCCTAATTTTCAAGTTATTTATGGATTTTGACTTTATTAACTTAAAAAAAAAAGAGAAATTGCAGTCTCTATACACCACTAACTGAATAATTTGTAAGGATGGATTTCAATGTTTCTGGCTGATGTGTTCTTTTTTATTGTCCGTATCATCCCTATTCATTATACAAACATCCTAAATGCTTAACTGGTATACAAAACACCTATATCTCTATTGTACGCCTGAAAAGAATTGTCATGAGAGAGTTATTTTCCTTTTCACTATAAGCGATATACTCCTTATTTCTAAAACGACAATGTCATCTCTCATATTTTTCATTCTCATTGTTTACTCCGCCGGAACTTTTCTTACAAACTAATCAAATTCTCATCGGATTATCCACGCTCTGTACAATTGTAAGTTTACTCCCATAAAATATTGTGTTATTTTATCTCTCTCTTATTTCCTCATTCTCTCATCCTCTCTTTTACATAAATTTCTTCTCCAATGTTATGTTACCCGTGAAAAGGTTTGTGAAGAGAAGCACTATTATCGATACATGCATTTGTCTAGAAACCATTTCTTTTCATCTCTCTTCTTCCCCATTTTCATCGGTTACTCCTGCTAACCCTGCGTTCGATACATAAGATATCTCACCTGTCTCACTTAATCTATCTCACCGGAATCCATAATCCCTTCACAATTCTATCTTATCTCCTGTTGGAAACTATGGAGACCACAGAGTTACCATTTAAGATTTTTGCTGCTGGCCACACACATCAGCAACAATATTAACCGGCTATATCAGTTTGTGTTACGGCTATATATTTTGGGAAAATGTTTTGTAAGATCTCTAAGTTATGTAAGCAACTTTATTTTCTTTTTGACTCTTGCCATTTGATATATTAACAAGTAATTTTAAATATTGTTACGGATAAGTGTTTTGTAAGATGGATAAATTTTGTGAAGGATTTCTAAGTTATGTATGCACCCATGTTTTTGTTTGACTCTTTTTATATGATATTTAACTGACTATGTCAGTTTGTGTTACGCTGATTTGATGTATTAACAATAATTATATTCGAATAACTTATTAGATGTGAGAATAATCCCACAACTTTGAATCTATAGTGATATGTCAATTGACTGAAAAATTCAATAATTATGTCCGGATAAGTATAAATGTTAGCCGACCAATGATTGAAAAGTCCAACTAACGATAATGAGATCTGTATAATTGATATATATTACTTAATTTATTATACATAAGCTATATATTTGAGTGTATGGTGATAATCGACTACTGATCGTAAAATACAACTAACAATAAGAATGTCCGAATAATTATTTAAATTAACGGATTACAATCAAAAAGTTCAGCTAACAATAATTTATTCGGATAACTTATTAGATGTAAGAAGAATCCCACGACTTTGAATCTATAGTGATATGTCAAATGACTAAAAAAACAACTAACAATAATGATTTCCGGATAAATATAAAATTTAGTCGACCAATGATCGAAAAATCCAACTAACAATAATGAGATCTGTATAATTGATATATACTAGGTTCATAGCTCCGCGCAAGCGCGGAGCTGGAGACAGTGATGATGCGTTATGATGTTTTATAGATGGGATTTTGTCATTTTTTTGACATTTTTTTGTTTGGGGTTTAACCGAAAACCCGATTGAATTGAGTTGGTATATGAATGAGTGAAAAATCATATGCTTTGAAATATTCATATATTATTTTAGTAATGATTTTTTCGAATTTATGTGTTATTAGTGCTTTTATGTCTAGGATGGGTGATTTATTATGTTATTATTGTCTAATTTGTAGGTTGGTAGTATATTATTGTTAAATAGTGAATTAGCATTTTTCTAAAAAAATTAAGATTTTATTAAATTATACAAAGAAATATAGTTTAATGGATTGAAGAGAAAAAGATGAAACATGTTTGTTAAGGGGTTGTGTGGAATGTTTAGAGATCAATATTTATCGGTGAGTAAAGACCTGTTTTTATTTACAAATAAGAGTGTTTGACGAATTTATATGTGTTCGTATTTCTACATTTTTTACGATTTAATTGGATCTTAATGTTATTAGTGAGTTAATAACCATATGTAACCAAATATAGGTATTTGTTACTATACAACTATAATATGGGAACGAAAAAGAAATAATTTTGTTATTCGAAAAGAAATATAGTTTGTTGTTTTCAATGTGCCATGACATGTTTTGAAAATATATAACTGTAGTTTAATAAATGCTTATGCTTGGTATAATTATATACATGTATGACTAAGATAGTTATTTTTTTTATATTTGTCAAAAATATTTTGTGATAGTTTAAAAATGGGAATGGTAGATTAAAAAGTTTAGTCGTATAGGACTATATTCGAACACAATGAACATGTAGTAGCTGGGTTTTAAATGATTGGACTTGAAATTTGATGAGTCTTGAGTCTCAATTTAGATCTGAAACTGGATTGTTTACTCGCCTTTTTTGTTTCTCCTCGTCATCTTAGTAGTGTGACAAGCTCTTGTGATTCTTGGTCTGATTGTGTTTTTAGTGTGTCATTTTGTGAAATTATGGTTTTTCTATAACAACATGGAAGAGAGATTAGCTCACCTCAGTTAAGGCTGTCTCTGTCGCATTCATTACTCAGTGAACCTCTGTTGATTCGGTGTTCTCGGAACCTGCAATAAGAAGGTTTGAATTTGTTGTATGACTTTATTTCTATTATTATTAGTTTCGTTTACTAAAACCCATACTGAATGATTTGAGGTTCTATATGTTACTTTGGTTGGTATGGCTTATGTTTACTTTAACATGACATATAGACTTGAAGGCTGCATGACGGATGCCGGTGATGCTAGTTTTAGGAACTGGAGAAGGAGAGAGAGACATTTTCTAGAAGATGGTTAAAGTTAAGAGGAATAGATAAGTTTTGTGGAGATGCACATAGGGTTCATCAAAGATGAGAATCATATATATATGATTTACAGAGGGACTACAAATCAGGAACATTATGATCAAGCGATGTAAGATGGGGAGATGAAAAGTTCACCGATGAAAAAAATAGATTACGAACAGACACACGGCACAGCTCTGTAACTCAGACCTGTATGAGTCGATGGTGAAAGGAATCTTAACTCATTTTAAACATTAACAGTTTACAATATGGAAAAACTATAACTGTTGTAAACTTGAGGATTTTCTTCATATAATATGATGAAGCCCAATTAAAAATGAAATTCATAATACACTTCCAGACCCAAACTTTAAAGGAGGCCATAGATGCAAAGGTTTCCGGCTAAATATATATTAGTTTCGGCCATCAATGTACAAATTATCTTGAAGTTTAGTGGTATGAATGTTAGTGTTTGTTTCTTAATAACCTGGGTTCGAATCATATGTTTGACATTTTTCACATTTTTTAAAATGGAACCCACCTAATGCTGATGTGGCGCGTTGAGGAGTCTTGAAACTCAACTATTATAATATAGATTACTTAATTTATTAAATATGAGAATAACTTACGAATTTGAGTCTATAGTGATAATCAGCTACTATCAAAAAATCCGTTTAACATAAATAATGTTTAGATAATTATTTGAGTTAGACGACTACTAACTTAAATAACCAATGACCGAGAATTGTGTTGGTTAGCATGTTTAAGCTGAGATCAATGTAGTTAAGTTGGTTTAACCGAAGTAAACCCCAGTCCACCGGTCCAATTAACTGGTTTATGCAATGAGATGTATTACAACAACTGAGGGAAATACGACGGAGAGTGTGAGCTGGTGAAGCTACTGCATTTGAGCTAATTGTAGCTCAAATAGAGTGTTCTGAGACGGTGAACTTTGTTGCTGCTCGCTGGAGATGACATTTCGGCTTGTGAAGAAACATAAGTTTTTTAATTGAAGTACCGTTGTTCATAAAACACCTATAATTTATCGGTGAGACAACTGAATTATATGGATCATTACATGTTCATACATCTACTGCATCTTCTTTATGTAAAATACCATTTTCTATATAATTGATTTCTATAAAAACTAAAATTATCAAAACCCAAACAGAAAACGGATTCAAGAGAAGAGGAGTATTTATCGTTGGAAGAATGATACACAAATCTCTAAATGAGATGTTATTAATTATCTTATTTGATTGTGTAGGTACATTTAGAGGAGAAATAGAGAAAGAGGATGAGATGATACAATGGAAAGAGAATGAGTAAAAATATATTTTGAATAAATTTTATATTTTTGTATGTATATATTATTACACAGCTGTCTTATTATACATACCTAGTTTCTTTCGTAAATGAATAGTAATAGGGGTACATGCGTATTTTTGTTTTATCGTGAATTGTGCTTTTGCTGATTTTTCATGTTTGCAAATTTCAAGTTATTATGTACTTTTGGTGCAAATAGCTCTTAAAAAAACTGCAACTTTTTAGCTTTTTTTTTTGTAAGAAAAGAGAGGCGTTCGCACATTTGTAATTCTGGTTTTCTTAAGTTGTTTTTCGGTAAAATGAGAAAACATTTAATTAATAAACGGCTATATTTTTGATTTTGCACTGCATAAAATCTCTGAAGTGTCAAATCAAACAAATTTGCTTCGTTTAGAAGAAAGAAAAAAGATGTCCAAAAGTTTTGAGAGAAAGAAGATGGCAAAAGCAAACAGCGAACACTCTCTCTCTTCTCACTCACTACCTCTGTTTTATAAAACCCTCTCTAGAGGGGAAGAAGAGACCACTTACTGTCTCTGCTTTCTTGATAAAAAAAAACAATGTTAACATTTTCGTCGTCTCTGCACTCAGAGGTGGTCAGTCTTTCGAGTAGCGTTGAAAACGTTCTGAATAAGATCTACAGTAAACACAATCATCCTCCGATAAAGGCAGAGACAAAACTGAGACTGTCTTCCTTCCCCCAGGAATTGGCTTTGGAAACGCTCAGTAAAGTTTTCAATGTTAGCTATGTTAAAGGGACCCTTGACGGGTTCATCATCTATCTTCTTGACCAAGCTCCACGTCCGTGCTCCTCAGGCGGGTCTCCCGTACTGTCTCCCAGAACTCCTGGGAAAAAGAGTTGCAGGCTAATTTTTCAAGGTCAGTCAGTGTATATATAGATGTGAATTAATTGAAAAAGAAAAAGATGGAAACTTTCTTTATGACTATTTGTTTGTTGCAGAGATGTCTCTTGTTGATTCTCAAGTTCCTTCTCCCAAGTCTTTGAAACTACTACAAGAAAGCAATGGAGGTTCTCAGCTCTTTGCTTTGGGTGAACTTGAGTTTAAGAAGGCCTTTCTCTTGCTTAGCTACATTCCAGGGTGTGTTTAGCTTCTACCTTTTTCTCATATATATATATTTCCAATCTATTTTTTTCTAAAGTGATTAATTACCTTGTTTGATGTTGTGCAGACAATCTTTGGGCCAAGTTACTAGTGCTGAGAAGATCAGACAATGGAAGAATTTGCCTATGGTTGAATACGAAACTGCAGTTTGGAACAGCTTGGGCTGCCGTTATTGTTCCCCAAAAGACCGAAGACTGGTATGTCTCTCTTCTCTCTTCTGTTCCATTCGGTGTTTTCTTCTTGTTATATCTGCCTTTCTTCTTATTAGATGAATTGAGAAGAAATGGAGAGAGACTTGTTTGTTGGAAACTAGACATTCTTTTGTACTTTTGACTTTGTTGTTGAGTTGTACTAACTGCTTCTTCTATTGTCCCAGCCGCTTGAATGGGATAACGGAAATACTCATTACTATCAGTGTATTGTTGCTCCCGACGGCAGCTACAGATTCAAGGTTTAGACGACTCTCCAAGCACTATCTTTCATGGTTGCATATGTTTATGCTTTTCTTTGTTTTAACAAAACGTGTCTGAGTTCAAGGTCTAGTTCAGAGGCCATTGCCATAACTGTTGTTATCATATGTCTATAACATGTGCATCCATCCCACACACTGTAAGGATCAACTCCTTGATTGTGACTTAATACTTTGTTGCTTATGTGCTCCCTCACAGGGCCCTCTCGTAGAGTACACTGGAACTCACCTGCACAAGGTTTTGGGTGATGAAAATGTTTTAACCGTCAAATTCGAGGACGTCCCAGGCGAGCAAACTTATTGTAATGACATCTACTCTACATATAAAGAAATTGCTAAAACTGGTATCATGGTTGGTTTACGCCGTTATCAGTTTTTTGGTGAGTACTTTTGTCTCATTTATATTATTTCACATACAACACTTTACATTTTTAAACTTCTATGTAACATAGCAGACTTTTGCTACAATACCATATAGTATATAGCTGGTTTACCCCTTCTTGTCTACAGTTTTCAAAGATGGAGGAAAGGAAGAGAAGAAGAAAGATTTTTCTACGAAGGGAGTGAAGTGTTACTTTATACGCACAGACTCTACTGCGTCCTATGATATGAGAAACCCCTATATCTTCTCTGGAAAGTCAATTTATGAAGCACGTATGCATTTTATGCACGTCCATACATTGCTGCCGAATTTGGCCAAATATATGGCAAGGTACAACTCACTCTTGTTTCTTCTCTCTCTCTATGGGAGGCATTTAAAGATATTTTCCACTACCTCATCTTCTCCTTTGTAATCAGAGTCACCTTTCTTTCAATCGATGCTTCTTCAGGTTTTCCTTAATTCTGTCCAAGACAAAGAAGCTTGAAGTTGACATGAATTGGATTACGTTTGAGCAAATTGATGATATACACTGCCATGTACTTCCTTCTCTTTTTTAACTGCCCTTGACTTATTTAGTTGTAGTTTACTGCTGTGCGCTTTGACCTTTTTCCCCTCTCTTCCAATTTGCAGGATCAAGATAGGAATGATGTTCTTGATAAGAATGGAAAACCTTGTCTACATTCAGATGGAACTGGCTACATCTCTGAGGACCTCGCTCGGATGTGTCCAACAGATCTTTTTAAAGGAAAACGCATCAGAAGTGACAATATGCAGGTCTTTGTTCTACCTCCATTACAATTTTATAGTTGCTTAGTTTCCTTTTGTTCACTCTGGTGCTCTCATCATATGTGTTCCTCATTTGTTTTAAAGCACAGGCATCAAATGTTAAAGAGCCGGTATGTAGTCTACACTCATATCTTTTCAGTTTGATTCTCTATCACTTAACCCAAGTAGTAACAATACTGTTTTCACAAACAGCCTCTGCTGATCCAGTTTCGGATGTTTCACTATGGCTATGCTGTTAAGGGGACTTTCCTCTTAAACAAAAAAGTAAGTAGAGTCTCTCTCGTTCATGTTAGAAAGTCAGAAGGCTTGCAAGCTATTCCTAAAGTTTTGCTCATTATTTGGCAGCTTCCTCCTCGGACCGTCCAGGTTCGACCTTCGATGATCAAAGTGTCTGAAGATCCAGCCTTGTCTGAGTTTAGCACCTTTAACTCCTTGGAGGTTGTCACTACAAGGTAAGCTGCCTCGAGGATTTTTTCCTTTGAAGCTCAACATCTTGCTTAATGTTCTCTCTTGTTGGTTTCCAGTAACCCACCAAGAAGAACAAAGCTATCGAGGAACTTGGTCGCGCTTCTGAGCTGTGGAGGAGTTCCTAATGACTTCTTTTTGGATATATTGCACAACACGTTGGAAGAGTCGAAAACAGTATTCAAAAGCGAACATGCTGCGGTGAGAGGTACTTAGAAACCCTCCCCAAAGCTTTCAATGAAGTTAACTATAAAGGTAGTTTCAATGAAGATAGTTTTGTGTTGTGCAGCTGCTCGTAATTATGGGGAGATGGACGAGTATAACGCTTTACAAATGATCATGTCGTGTATCCCACTTGACGAGCCACACTTGAAGGATCAACTGTCTACTTTTCTAAAGACAGAAAGGAATGATCTCAAAGCAGGAAAGCTTGTTGTTACCGAGTCATACTATCTCATGGGCACAGTTGATCCCACGGGAAAGCTCAAGCAAAACGAAGTCTGCGTCATCCTGTATGTTACTCAATTATTCTCTTGCTCATTTTCACTTTTGAGTGCAACATTCTTTTCATTTTTTTTGGGTTTTGTAGTGAGACCGGCCAAATGTCAGGGGATGTGCTAGTTTACAGGAATCCTGGACTGCATTTTGGAGACATACATGTACTTAAGGCTACATATGTTAAGGCCTTGGAAGAGTATGTAGGAAACTCCAAGTATGGTGTGTTCTTCCCTCATATAGGTCCAAGATCTTTGGGAGATGAGATTGCAGGTGGTGACTTTGATGGTGATTTGTATTTCATATCCAGAAATCCTAAGGTAACCTAACTGCTCCCTCCATCGATTTGCAAGTAAGTTAGTCAATGACTTTGCTGAACCGTTGATTTTCTTGTTTAGCTACTCGAACACTTCAAGCCAAGTGAACCATGGGTGAGTTCTTCTCCTCCTAGTAAAATTGACACTGGGAGAACGCCAAGTGAACTTTCACCAGAAATGTTGGAAGAACGCCTTTTCAGAATGTTTTTGAAGGCAAGATTTGATTCCAGGTACACAATTTAATTCTTGGAGATCTCAGTTTTGATTTGGGGTATTATATATGTGTTTTGGTTAAAATATGTCTTGTTTTCTCGGTTTACAGCAATGTTATAGGGTCCGCTGCTGAGAGCTGGCTAACAATAATGGACCGTTTCCTCACGTTAGGAGATGAGAGAGCTAAGGAAAAAGCTGGGATGAAGAAAAAAATGCTCAAGGCTATTGATATATATTATGATGCTCTTGATGCATCAAAAACTGGGGCTAACGTCTATCTCCCATTGGACTTAAAGTTCGATACTTTTCCACATTACATGGAGCATAAAAAAAAGACTTTCAACTCCACTTCTATTCTTGGATTAATCTTTGACACCGTAGTATCTCAGAATGAAGAGGGACCCCCTCCATGTGGTACGGATCTTCTTCTTGTTACTATCAGTAATAAGAGTACACAAGAACTCCTCGAACATGTTTAACTGTATGTCAAATTTCAGAAATCAAGAAACTCCCATGTTTTGAAGATGAACTGATCCCTGAGTTTCACATGGAGACATGTAGAGGCTTGTACGAGAACTATAAAAATGAAATGGAACTGGCGATGAATACCGAGGAGAACAATAAGAAGGAATTAGCCAGTGAAGTCATCCAGAGATACAAGCAGGTAAGTCCATTGCTAAGATATGTCAACCAATTCTTTTTTTTTTGTTGATTGGTCTTGGGGAAGTGTAATCAATGTAATGGATTTATAAATAACTGATCTGTGGAACGTTTTCTTCCATGTATCAGGAGTTCTATGGTGCTGCAGGGTTTGAAGACAGCAATAAAAGCCTTGAAGAACTCTATCCACAAGCATTGGCACTTTACAACATCGTTTACGATTATGCCATCATAAAGAACAGAGTTCGGTATTGCGGGTTTGTCTGGAAGGTTGCAGGACCAGTCCTGTGCAAATTATACCTTAAGAAAACGAAAGAGAAGTCAGTCTTCGCTGCAGTTTCGATGCTCAAAAAGCTCTATGGTTGAACTCTTGTTTGTCATGTTCCATTTGGTAAAAATAAGCCTTGTGTAGTCTTCATGTGTCATAAGATGTGTGTTAAGCAAGTATCTCACTAAGTAACCTAACTTATAGGCTAAGCTATTTGGTTTGTAGTGCCTTATGAGTACAAGTCCGTGTCTTATGAAATAAATGAAGAATATGTTAAATAAGACTTGTATTTTATTTTCAACGTTGCGACTTGTGGAGTCCATATACAAGGCTGTCTTCTTCAGCGTGACATCTCTCTGCGTCCTCAAGATTTCATTTGGATTTTTCACTATCTTCTTCTCCAAATTACTTATAATTTACACAGAATACGCTCGTTCCAGAATCTTGCTTTGTAATACACTCTCCAGGTTTTTTTTATCCCTCTGAATCTGGAACTGTTTTACTTCTTTTCACTTTTGTTTTTGGATTGTGTTTATAGCTTCTTCCAAGATGGAGAGTGTGACCAACTCGGACATCCGTAAATGGTGGCGTTGTTGTGTATGGAGAAGATTCAGCCACCATTGAGCACAACTTAACTCCATGTTCTCTCTCTGTGTTCTAGGTAACAACATATAATTCCCCCATTGTCACCGAATAAATTAACAATTAAGTTAGTAACTTCAGTTTCTTTGTTTCAGTGATTATTCATTGCTGAGTGAGAGAATCTCGCTACAACAATGGTCTTTGCTTTCATTGAGAAAGAGAGAGACACATTTTCTGCGTGGCCTTCTTCTTTCAGTTGTTCTTGATGAAAATCTGCAGGTGGAAACTTGGTGGTTTGGTTATTATGTATGATTCCATAGAGTTCTAATTGATATGCATTGTATTCATCAGTGATGCTTGTTTTGCAATGTTTGTGTGAACTGATAAGCTTTTGGCTACAAAGCTCCAGGTCCTAAACTCAAGTTTGTGTCTCTAGGGTCAAACACTTCGATCCAGTTGGGGTAACTCTCATACGTTTCATCACAGCCTCCGGCTACATATATCTTCCCATCAAAAAATGTTGCTGTAGAGGATGAGTCTCGCTCCATCCCCCATGCTTGGAGCCTGGCACCACGTGTGAGTGCCACAATCAAGGACAGAGACACAGACACTGGAAGAACAGTTCCTCTTCCAGAACTGCGGAAGTTTATCTTGCGCGTGAAGATAAACAATCAAGACCTTGGCCCATGGGCCCAAATTAGCATGTGAGTAGAGTATTAGACCTTTTTAGTTT
This sequence comes from Eruca vesicaria subsp. sativa, assembly GCA_932364175.1. Taxonomy (NCBI): domain Eukaryota; kingdom Viridiplantae; phylum Streptophyta; class Magnoliopsida; order Brassicales; family Brassicaceae; genus Eruca; species Eruca vesicaria. Next base: position 102,497 of record CAKOAT010228487.1, on the reverse strand, counting down.
AGAATGATTATTGATGACTCGCCAAATTTCTACAATTTTTACTCCCATTAAATGTTTGTTACGCCTTTCGTTATAAAATATATAGGTTTGTTTGGTCTTGGTCTTTCTCTAATTCAACTTATTCACAAGAAGACGTATTCTCTATGTATTATGGAGGAGGAAAATAAAGTTGGACCTGTTCAGATAGATACAGGAAACTCAGAAGTCAAGATAACATATTCTATGCAATCATGAATATAAAATATACTAATAAACACGTTTAATTAATCTTAATTAATACTCTCTTAGCGACGTAACCCACCTAATCTTGCTGCATGATTTCTACATATAAATACATCTACAAATTACAAACTGGTCAAAACTCAAAGAGTATAGACTAAGCTACAACAAAAAGCCAAAAAAATGGAAGCTAAGAGGCTAGTAACTTTGATTATTCTCTTGTTCTCTGCATCATTGAACACAATCGTCTTCGCTGGGTTAACATACTATAACGAATCACTCAATACCAGTACGTTTATCGTTATTATGAGAAACTTCTTCTTTCATGATTCATCTCTTGGTTTTGTTTTCTGTTTCTTTGAAATTTTTGTTGAATTTTTTTTTGTTGGTCAAAGAGATAGGAGAAGCGGTTTGGGATAATCAAAAGGTGGTAAGAAATGTGAGGGCTGCAGTAAAACCTAGCATCTCACGCCCTGCGCGTCAACGATCAAGTCCGTGGAGTGGTTCGATCATTGAGGCATTTTTCCGGTAACTAGCTTCATGTATTTGACAACACTATGATCAGTTCATATGTGCACTGTTTCATATTCTTAATAAATTCTTCTTGAGTGGCACAATATAACTTTTAAGTTTTTAATCGGTTGGGCATAGACCTCCCCGTTTGGTAACCCCATTGGTTTTGAATCAAAGATTTCAGATTTTCTGGGTATTTCAGTTTAGGAGTTTAGTATCCGTACAGATAATTGTACAGATCGAGCGAATTCAAATTACTTTGAGTTTGGATATCTAAGATATACCCGAAATAACCAAATATAGTTGGAGGGCGGATACAGTAGGTACGATTCGTTTCAAACCCACTTCCAATCGAACACATCACAATTGTTCCCACTCTTGTGAAGACACACAGCCCTGTTTTCGTTGGTGCTAAACTAGCACTGCTAATGAGTAATCTTCTCTCCAGACCCAACATGGAGCTACTTTTTTTAAATATCATAATATTTGGGTTTAAAGTTTAATATTTAGGAGTGGAGTATAGATTTATAAATTTCTATAAATGTTTTATAAACTATTACAAAAGAATCAACCCTATCCCTCTGAATGATAACTTCATTGAAATCGTCAAACCCTAAACAAAATCGATTGTAACGGATCAAGGATATATTACAAAAACAAAAGAATCAACCCTATCCCTCAATCCTTACCTCCTTAGTTGTGTTTTGATGTAGTTGTTGAAAGTCTGTATGAAGACACTTGTGTTATTATAGCGTTGATTAGTTACTCTTTTACCAAAACCAATGTGGCGTATCAAAATGCTGAACTCAAGATCAGTAAAAAAAACATGAAATAAGGTCAATCTATATATAGAACTATGAAATATATAGTTCTACAACATTGGCTTGTTTTTGAAATTTGCCATAGCCTGAAGAAGATTATCCAGGATGGTTTATTTTAATTGTTCCTGAACAATGATAACAAAAAAAAAAAACAAAAATCCTCAATAATGGGCAAACAAAAAAATCACAAAGGTCTTCTTTACCTTCCATGCTTGGAAGTCGAAACCTTCTTTTTAAATTAACTTGTTTCGGAGTCCTCGAGGTACTGAGAGTGCGAGGCAGCGAGCAATGCAGCTCCAACGCCAGACCCGTCATTCGAATGAATCACCTCAACGCTATCTGATGCTTCATTTCCAAGCAACTCTTTCAGTGAGCTCTCCATACACTCGCTGAACTGAGTGTAGTGCTCGAACAGTCCACCGTCCATGGCAATTACAGATTTCTGTGTTGTCTCTCCATCTTTCGGTGCGTCTCTTCCTAGTTTCTTGAGGATTCCGTAGATCCCAGCTGCAGAGAGACGAGCTCCTCGGGTGGCAATGATGTTACAGAGACTGATCACAACTTTTCTCATCTTCAGTGAAGTTGTGGGGACCTAAGAGAGATCATCAAAAGAAACTTCCTTGAGACTCCAATATATAGGTTAGTGTGAATCGTTATGCATATAGAGGAGGTTCTAACCTCCAGTATGTCCTTTAACTTGCTTCCGACAACCTTCAAATCGGGAGAAGTGTCGCTGTGCATAGCAGACATGGTTGGGGTCCTGCATACAGTAGTAAAGTGATTAATTATCAGACTTCTGATTTTGATGCAAGTAGCGATACAACTGTGTAAAAAGAAGTTAATAAACCTTATGATGAATGGTACTTTCAACTTAGGCGGGATAGAGTCGCCAAAGAAAGCAGCCTCTTCAGCCATTTTCAGAAGAACTCTACGCAAGATTTCTCCCAAATACATACCAGATATGATTTTCTCTAGAATCTGAGAAATCCAAGATAGAAGCTTAGTGAGCTATACAAACTAGAGTTGGGCAAAATACCCGAACGTGAAAATCAAACCACACTCGGTGCAAAAAGAGTTGTACCGTAACTGGAAAAATATCTGAACGGATCTAAAATTTTGGTATACGAAGAACCGGAACTGAACCCAAACTGAACCAAAATATTTTGAGTATCCGAATATATCTGAATAACATTTATATATTTAAATATACTAATTATTTTTAAATCTATAATATCTAAAAAAATATTCAACTAAATACTTGAAAACTATGTGTTTATCCCGCCCAGGCGGACATATGCATTTTACAATTACTTATTAATACATGCATCTTCTTATATATTAAAACAGAAGTCATGAATTGACTTCATGTGTGATTTTTTAAAAAATAGATTATTATTAGAAAGTCATTTACATTAATTCTCTAATAATCTTATCATTATTATATCTTATGAAAAAATCATAAATATAATAACAAAGATACGGTTAATAATTTGGTTTGGGTAAATTACCCCACACCTTCCAACTTAATTACGCAAAATATGTCAATAAATATAAGTTTAGGAATCTTCTATTATTTATAAGGAAATATGTCAATAATAGTTAAATGCATCCACAATATATTAACAAAAATTACAAATTCGTAATATGGAATATTTATATACCCTAACAAAATTTACACGTTATATATACTAGATAAATTTATTTCGATTTAAATTTTTAAAATTATTTTGTTTTAAAAAAGAAATTGTTTAAAAATTATTTTTAATAAAAAATTTAATAATATTAATTTATGAAGCTATAAGTTTAGTTTTTAGCAACAATTTCTTTAAAGTTTATATTATCTTTGCAAATTAAAATATACAAATATTTAATCAAACTCTATTTCTATTACTTTATCTTAAAATGATATACTAATCTATCAAACAATAAAATATAGAAGAAGAAACAAACACATGTTTGAAAAACATGTATAATATAGAAAATTTGAAACAATCTATTTGACTAAAACACATATTATATAATATTATTATGTTTGAAAAACATTTACTATACATATTGTAAATATGTGATTACTATAATATATATCAATTTACAAGTGAAAACAAAATGTTTATATAACTAACTATAAACGAAAACAAACACCCGTGCAAAAAGCTAGTTACTAATTAAAAGACAATAATGATATATCATTATTTAGATTTTCATTAGAAAATTATTACGTATAATAAAATTTTCAATATCCTAATTTCAATTATAAAAAATTAAGAATTTTACTTGGTTAATATTTAGTTAGGTGTTTTCTGTTTAAAAATTTTTATTAAAAGATATTTTCCGGAATCCGGATAACAACACAGTATATAGAAATATTTTTTTCATTTTACAATATATATTTTAGATTTTGGATAATTCTTATTATTATTAATTTTATTCACTTATCTAAATAAATTTTAAATTTGTTTCAATTTTTGGCTAATTTCTATATTTTATTCACTAAGGGTATAAATGATATTAACCACTCTAACTTTTATGTGAGAGTTCAGATGCGAAAAATCATTTCGCAAATAATAGTATAGATAGATATTTAAAATAACCAAAATAAAAATCTGAAAATAGTTAAAAGTAACTTAAAACACCTGAAATCTCTAACCCTAGAACCCTGAATGGGGCTTAACTTTCTAACCCCAAAAACCCAAAATCTGAATAAACCCGAAAGAGTATCTGAACAACCCCTTTATAAAACGAAGAACTTGAAAACCAGTAAACCATACCTGTTCACCAGGATTCAGACTCTCAAAATCCAGCGAGTGGTCATACTCGGTCAAGGGAAGATGTGATGACCTGAAATTTCCCCACTCCATGTTGATCACCTACATTGCAGTAACATACTAAGCTTCAACTAGTTCAATGAAAGTTGTTATAGTGCTGCAAAAAAAAAAAAATACAAACCATTTCTCCTGATTTAGGAAGTAAGCCTTGCCATTTAGGAATGGCATTTGCACGTTCGACATAAGCTGCATTTGTTCCAGTGCCTAGAATAACAGCAGCAACAACATCAGGGTTATAGTATCTACCACCAGCAAGTGTTCCAACCGTATCATTAACCTGCAAAGTTTACAAATAGGTTTAAGGAATCGTTAACAAATAAATGGACAATCTAGGTGAAAAAAATGAACTTACAAGCGCTGTGACATTCATGTCAAGTCCAACTCTTTCCATAGCTTTGATAAGCTCTCCCACAACATCTTGTCCAATCTAAACAGTCGCCAGCAACAGGCAGAAATAGAGTTCAGAAAGATATTGAGAGTTTGCTTTAACAATAAGTGTTACATCAAGAACAAGGTTCATGAAAATGACAGCCATGGGAAGCTGCTTGAGTAATAAATTTGAAATAAAATGAAGGGTAATCAAGCTCAACTGCATCCTCGATGGAGAAGCCCTTTGTCCAGTTGATAAGAGTGCCAGAGCACAAAGATGTCTGCTTAACCGGAAACGAGAAAGTGAAACCTAACTCCCTCTGTCTACCCGCTTGAAGATGAAAGTCCTCTCCTTCCGTAGCCACAAACTTTGCAAGCGCTTCGGCGATAAAATTGAACAACTCCTGGCTCCAAAATTAGCAGAACATAGTCAGAACACAAAAGATATATCTAACCAAAGACTAAACATCAAAATCAGGTAACTGACATCTGAAGAACCGGTCATCAAAGGAGGAGGGATTGAGAGTTCTTCGAATTCTTGTTTGACAACACGGTCTTGTTTGCCACCAAGAAGCACACGCATGACACGGAAGTTTGTTCCACCTAAGTCTAGTGCGTAAAAGAAACCCTGTTCATCCCTGTCAAAATTGATGGTGATTAGATTTAAATTCACATACAGCTCAAGGTTACTGTGTCAGCAATATCAGAACCCCCGAAACAAATCAGTGCCAGTGAAACTAAACTCATGATTCACCCTAAGTTGATGGTTTACTCGACTCTTCACATGAACTACTAGAGATGCATTACTAGATTAACCACGGTTAAGAATTTCTCTTTGCGAATAGAGGTCAACCATCAAAATACCCATACATGAGTTGAACAAAGATTAGATACTATTAGAATATGTAGAGACCAAACACAAAGCCCACTTATAAGTATGTCAAAGACAGATCTTCCGGAAAAGTTTTTCCCCAATAATGACGCTTTAAGGTGCTCATTTATGAGAAAAATATTATATTTCAGTAACCCTCTACCTCATTCATTTTCTTTTACAGAAACAGATGAATCTAAGCAGAGATCCTAAACAAACAAACAAAACAAAAGACAAAAAGGTAAAATAAAACTCTCTAGAATCAATGAAAAGATTATAATCATTGAACAGTGAGACATCAAAACCTATTAACTTTTTTTTTATGTCACAAAACCTATTAACTAGGTAGGAGTTTTAAAGAAACGAAACATGGAATGACTTTAACCTACAGTGTTATGTTTTTTTTCTACCCTTTACAAACATTGTCATGATTATCAGATTCAAAAGATTATGATTCAAAGTAAAGGACATAGGTTCATGGAATACAATAGATTTTAATCGCAACAAAACAAATCGTCGTATAAACCAAATTAAAACCTGATCCAAATGAACCAATAAATCATGAACATTATCCCCAAAAAATAGTGAACAAATAAGATAAACAATCTGACCAAATTCGGACAAAAAAATCCAGAAAAATCGCCAAATCATTTATTTTTTTCAATCTAATATCAAAAAAAAATAGAATAAAGAAGAATTAATTACCCAGAAGGAAGATTATCAACATAGCTAATAAGCATCTTAAGCTTGCTTCCACCTTCGGATGCGAGACCCGCGTGCATCTCCACCGTCATCGCATCAGCCACTTGTCTCAGCTTCCCTATCGGCGTCGCGCAATCCTCCTCGAACACCTTCAGGATCTCTATCACACGCCCCCATTTCCCGGAGCTTTTCATCCTCCGCCGCACGACGTACACCGTCGCCGCGCAGACCGCCGCAGCGCAAACAACCGTCGCACCAACAGCCACTTTACCCATCTCTCTCTCTCTCTCAAAGGAATAAACTTTCGATCTGAAAATCCGAAATAATGGGAACCCTAGATCGATCTCACTCGAGCTCGTGGTGGTGATTGTGAGGGAGACCCACGTAATCAGCTCCCTTTGTCTGTAAACTAAGGAAAGAAAGATCAGTTTTTATTTTTTTTTGGTTTGAAAAAAAAATTGTGGAGGACGTTAATTTGGGGGGGGAATCTGATAAATAAAAAGGTATGATGAAGCTATTGAATGTTTGTAAGAAATGAAGTCCTTGTGGAATATATAATGAATATCAGGNTGAGGGAGACCCACGTAATCAGCTCCCTTTGTCTGTAAACTAAGGAAAGAAAGATCAGTTTTTATTTTTTTTTGGTTTGAAAAAAAAATTGTGGAGGACGTTAATTTGGGGGGGGAATCTGATAAATAAAAAGGTATGATGAAGCTATTGAATGTTTGTAAGAAATGAAGTCCTTGTGGAATATATAATGAATATCAGGGATAAGCAAAACGATTGTCTAAAAGGTTTTATACAATCTAATTTTAAATGTTGTAGTTTGACATTTTATTTTATTTTGAACATTGACATTTTGCTTGACGATTTTTTTCTAATTTAGAATCAAAATATGTTTTGACTTTTTTTAATCGAAAAAATCGTATATAGAGTTCCGTTAGTGATTTGACCACCGACTAAAAATTACAAATTATTTTCTTAATTCTCCAATATTATTGGTGTAGTTTTAAGCATCTTTCGAACCTCTGCTAGTATAAATTTAGATTTCTTTAGTTAAGATAGTTAAATTTTATAAAAGCGGGAGTTAGGTTTTCCTCTCTTTCAAAATGTATATTTTAATCTTTCTTATACAGATTAACAAAACACATTAAATTTCATTTTTAAACACATTTTTTTAAAGTATATATTTCTCATAAGTCTAAACCAATTCGAATTCGGTAAATACAAATAATTTCGTGCAATTTACAATTAGTTATTATTAGTTGATAAAAAATAGTTTGAAAATAAAAAAGAATGTATCCTTTTAAAACATTTTAATTTTCTAAAACATGTATTTTAATGAAACAGATTGAATACATTATAAAATCTAGATAAAGGAAACATTTTATTAAGAAAAAAAAAAGTTTACTTAATAAAAAGGTGGGGGGGGATCTCATAAAATTACACTAAAGTCCACGCAAAATTACAGACTATATAAAGCTTTCATCAGATAAGATACATGTTCATAAATAAAGAGATTCAATAATTCAGTGACCATTTAATAAACAAAATAATGTGTTGTCAGACGATAATTAGCATATATAATGGCATTTTCCACTCCTACACAAATCACGCCGGCCTATGTATATGTCGCTATGATATAAGTATACCTAATAAGTATATATAAAATGTTTTAAGTATTATCTATTGTTGTGTTCAAAAAAAAAAAAGTATTATCTATTGTCATAGAGATAATATCTACAAATCGGAAATGTCCAAATTATCTTTTTTTTTTGTTGTGAAAAATAGATTAATTTGGGAATATCTACTATAACCTTTTCTAAAGTTCGGGTGCATGTTCTCCTTCCAATCAAAGTCACTTTTAAATTAACATCGGTTTGGTAAGAGAAAGCTAATAGTTTGGTCCTCAGTTTTGTCAATCACCCACTGAGCCCCACCACACTATAAGCTATATGTTACTACTTACTATTATGCATAGCGTGTTAAACAACATTTTCATAAAAGATAATTATAACAACACAATTCATCAAAAAACTCGAAACCTAATTAGTCGTCAATAATTTCTTTCTAGGAGTATAGTTAGGCTTCGAGTGAAGCACAAAAAAACGTTAGGCTAGTGTCCCAGACAACTCCGATTAACAGAAGAAGAAGAAAGAAAAAACATTAGTCACCTTTTAGCTTTTTACTTTTGTTTAAGTGGTTTTTAATACTATAAGTATAACTATGCAAAATACTTGTCCAAACCCTAGTGGTCGGAGACTCGGAGTAGACATTCCATCATAATAATATCGAAAAAGAATATAGTTTTTTAGATAATAAGTTGGTTAAATTAAAATAGTTTATTTACTAAATAAAATAGTTAGTAGTTAAACCGAACTTAAACTAATAAAAGTTATCTTTGTTTTAAAGTGAAGTGTTGGAATTGGTTACTGCAATAAGGTATACAATTTCTACATCTAATCTTAACGAAAATAACACGTCTGCAATCTTTCATATCGTTTGAGAACTGAACTGAAGACGTGAACGGAATGAACATTCGCAGCTCAAAGAGTTGGAGTATTAACATTATTAATTAATATTTGTGGTGAATCATATTATTATATATGTTGCTTTGAAATCAAACTAATAATATAAGTGGTCCAGAACTAGTTTTCTCGAAACAACGGTGGTGGAGAAAGATGACCCGTCTGTCATCTTCTTTAGCCTGACATTGATTCCCTGTTTCTATTAAAAACTTCTTTCTGACAAATACTAATTTATTTTTACAAAATTTACATTGACAGACATATTTTGTCTTTTCAATTACAACTTAAGACACAATAGACATATGACACACTTTTTATCGATGATTTGTCTATTTTATCCTTCTAATTATCTTGAGTATAATTGTTTTTGTTTTAACTTATTTGTCTTTATTGTTTGTTATGTTCCATTTCTCTACCGACAACAAAAATTTCTTAAAAAAAACAAAACATCAGAATAGAAACAGAGAATATCTCACAACAATAGTATAATCCCATTTCACCATTTATCTCAGTCTAACATCGATAAAATTGGAAATATAATTAAGAACAGTTTATAATCAAGTTATAGATATGTCATTCCTGCATATCCACAAAATTCGATCTTTCCTCAATACTTGTTTCTTCTTCGCTGTTCATGTATCCAATCTTCCACCATTTTCGACTCCTACCCAAAAAATGATGTATGTCCAAGCTCAAGCTTTGAAGATTTACCAAAAACAACTATTCTTTACCAAAAACAACTATTCTTGGACAAACATCATTTTTTGGGTAGGAGTCGAAAATGGTGGAAGATTGGATGACATCATATTAAGATTTCGGTCGAACACGTTGACTTGTTTATAATTTAAGTTAGTTGGGAGGAGGTTTGATGATTTATTTGGAAAAGCACTTTAGGAGTATCATCAATTCTGTGCAGTTTCCATGGATGAAGATATTCAAAGAGTCTCCTTTGTCCAAACTCACCCATGTAAGCTACTATCTCTTGTTGAGTCATAGTCTAGGATTAAGTTAGTGAAGCTGATACCTTTAGTCCTCAGACTCTATTGTTTTTTTATTCTTGAACCAGTTTAGGATAACGTTCGTTGATCCAAAAGCTCTGACACCAACAATGGTGAATTTTCCCCTTTATACAATTGTGGTCACTCATCTTTTGGTTATTCATGCTTTGACCCCAAAATTTTGAAAATATAAAAAATGATCTTCTTGATTTAGCCCTAAACTTCTGAATGTGTACTCCAAAACCTATAAATGTAAATGAACAAATATATGTATCTAAGACCTCTAAATGCATTCTAAAATTATTTGAATAAGGTGAAAATGTTAAAACTCATTAAAACAACAAGATATAAGTCATCCAACATTAATCAGATTTTACTTTTTTCTATAACATGATTAATTTAATTAAAACAATTATTCATATTTCTATCCACAACATTTAGTTTTTCGCGTCCACATTTCTCGTCTTAGAGTCTGTAAGCAGTTTTACTTTTGTTTATATAACCAATACTATATCCATGTTCAACTATCCACATACCTTGTGTCTACATTTAAGCATTCACTGTAGATATATATATACTAACACTCATCCTTAAGACATCCATAAATTTTGTTCATAATTTTGTAGGTTTGAGATCTTTGTCCACCTTACCTCATCCACAACATTTTATATGATTAAGAACATGTTTAAGATATTCATACTTAAAAGATATACATTTACATATGGTTTTGATAGAGATATATACTATTAATTGCTATCAGAACAATGTTGATTGATATCAACAAAAGCAAGTATCAAAGGTGGTTTACACACAATACATGTATATGAACACCAAACAGTATCCACAACACACATGTCCATGTATATTAAGGAGTCATCCACAAAAATGTATCCACAAAACTATATACACAAAAATCAAAATATATTGACAAAAATTGAAATTTGACCTTTAAAAATTATTAAAAATAATACATATGAATATCAAAATGTAAAGAAAAAATGGATAATTTATTTTATGTATTTATTTTATAAAGTAGAATATAGTATAGTGACAGATATAATACGTTCGAGAAATTAAAAATGTAAATTTTAATATAATTGCTAGAAAGTGAAATAAAGTAGACACTTTTGTACTATTCTTATCGTACCTATTGTTTTTTTTAAACATCTATTCTTTACCAAAAACAACTATTCTTTACCAAACAAATTGTTTAGAACAATAAGAGTATTTCTATCTTAAAAAATTGCAAAACTCAAATAAAGTGCTCCTCCAGTACAATGTGTCTTTTGGTGTAAGGAGAAGATACAATGTGTCCTAGAGTGTAACGCACTCTTTATTTTCTCTCATTTTCCATTTCATATTTGTATGATACTCTTTCGCACTACAATTTCATGTTTTTTTTTTCTTTTTTTTTTCTTGTACAATTCAATTTTGTCTGAGATATTTTCAGTATGGTAAGCATACCCAATCCAAAACTAAATCATACACTGATACAAGTGTTATTATATCATATCGGTTATATATTATACCGATTGGTTTAGCTTCCTTTTACTAAACCAATGTATTATATATATCAAACCGTGTAACAAATTTTGAGTTAAGTAGCTTTAATTGAAAATATTAAATATGGTATCAGAGTCATTTATAACTTCTTCTTCTTCGATTCTTGCAAGTTCTTGAGCTGATTTTCATGGCGATAAGCTTATCGATTAATATCCCTCTACGTTAATCTAATAATTTTTCTGGTGATTCGATTCGGTTATGTCATCTCGCAAATCTTGATTTCATTCTTTTGTGCTTGAGCTTGCGATCTTCGTTATCTTTTTCTTCGTTCCGTCTCTATCATGAATCCTACTGCTGCGACTCCTCAATTAAAGGACCAGTACGAAAATTCATATTTCCTCCATAGTTCAGATCATGCTAGATTGGTTCTCGTCTCCAATCGACTCTCTTCCGGTGCGAAGTTTCATTCTTGGAAACGCTCGGTTCGTATGGCTTTTAATGTTCGCAATAGGCTTGGGTTCGTCGATGGTACGATTCCTAAACCCAATGATACTCATCGTGATGCTGGTTCTTGGTCACGATATTGTTGCTACTTGGATCATGAACTCGGTTTCTGAGAAGATAGCTCATAGTCTTTTTTATGTCTACTGCTGAATCAATTTGAAAGAATTTGTTAGCTCGATTTAAGCAGGATGATGCTCTTTGTGTCTATGAGATTGAACAATGATTAGAGACTATTTCAGAAAGGGTTTATGGATACTGAGCTTGTTACATTGTGGGAGCGGTACAAGAACTTTGTTGATCTTTATGTTTGTATGTGTGGTAAGTGTGAGTGTAATGCTGCTACCTTATGGGAGAAGTTACAGGAGAGAAGTAGAGTGATGAAGTTCTTAATGAAGCTTAATGGTCGTATGATGGTAGTAGAAGGCAACTGATTCCTTCTTTAGAAGATGTTTTTAATATGATTACTCAAGATGAGAGGCAGAAGAATATTAAGCTTGTTGTGAAGAATGGCGCTGATATCTTTCAGACTACGGGTTCTTTACCTGAGTTAGATTCCTCTAATGATGTTCCGGTTCCAGCTGCTCAACATCAACATGGTTATCGTCCTAAGCAAATACCTCTTTGTACCTATTGTGGCTAATATGGGCATGTTCTTCAGAAGTGCTTTAAGATCCATGGATATCCTCCAAGACATCGATTTCATGGACAAGCACCAAGAGGTCAATCATCTTCACAACAGCCTCGAGGACAACAAAATCGGACTGGCTTTCCTTGCTCTCAGAATTCACATCAGACTTCTCAGGATCCAACGGCTAATACGGTTGCCAATGTTACTAATAGAGAAACAATGGGTCATTCTTTTACACCAAATCAGCCTTTGGATCTTAACCTCCTGAGTCAGGAACAAGTCCAGTATATTCTTCACCAACTTTAGACAAATGTTCGACCTACAGAGCCTATGGTTCAACATTACTGAGCTACTATAACTGAACAAGGTCACATGGCTGTCCAATCCTCTTCTGGTATCATACTTTCCTTATCCTCTAACATTCGTTTTGAAAACCAAATACTTACCTTTAATCATCAATGCCTTTCCTCTCTTTATAACTCCCTGACTAATGGTTCTTGGATTGTTGACAATGGTGCTACAACGCATGTTTTTCTGACCTTGTACGTTTCAGTAATCTCTCTACAGTCACTGGTGTTACGGTTTCTTTACCGAATAGTCACTAGGAATCCATTAGTCATATAGCCAGTGTCATTGTTACACCAACTATAACTTTGCATAATGTGCTTTATGTGCCTTCTTGCCATTTCAGTCTCATTGGTGTCTATTGTTTGCTCATTGATAATCATTCATCTACTCATTTCTATATTGATCAATGTTTGATTCAGGAATCTACTAATGGATCGACGATTGGTAGAGGTTCTGTTTTCAGCAATCTTTACATTCTAGATACAAGTATTTCTTCTACGTCTTCTGTTTTTTGTGGTTTTGTGTTGGATGATGGTCATTTTTGGCGTCAACGTCTTGGGCATCCTTCTATAGCCAAGTTACTTCATGTTCTAGGTATAATAACATTTCAAAAGTCTTCCTTGTCTGCTGTTGAGAACTTTTATGTTTGTCCCTTAGCTAAGAAAAAGCGATTGCATGATGTTTCCCATAATAATATATCTTCTTTTCCTTTTGACTTAGTTCATATGGATGTATGAGATCCTTTTTCAGTAGAATCAACATAGGGTTATGGATATTTTCTTATTTTAGTTGATGATTGTACTCTATAACATGGATCTATTTTCTCAAGAATAAAAGTGATGTTTCAACAGTTTTTCCAGATTTTTTTTCAATATGTTCGTTCATACACAATACAATGTTAATATCAAATCAATACGGTCTGATAATGCTCCTGAGCTAACTTTTCATAATATTATACGTAAAACTGGAATGACACACCAATTTTTTTGTGCTTATACTCCTTAACAGAATTATGTTGTAGAGCGAAAGCACCAACATATCTTGAATGTGGCCAGAAATTTACTTTTTCATTCTGATGTACCTCTTGTGTATTGGAATGATTGTGTTTCCACTGCTGCGTTTCTCATAAATAGAACTCATTCTATTTTGCTTCAAAAACAATCTCCATATGAGAAATTTCTACATAAACAACCTGTCTATTCTTTCTTGAGATCATTTGGTTGTTTGTTTTATGTATCTACTCTGGATAAAGATCGCCATAAGTTCACACCTCGTGCTGATTCATGCGTTTTTCTAGGCTATTCTCCTGGTTATAAAGGATACAAAATCTTGAATATTGACACTCAATGTATTCTCATTTCTAGAAATGCCATCTTCAAAGAACATATATTTCCTTTTCATACATTACATGATTCAAGTTCTCATGATGCAATATTTTCTAAAACTATTTTGCCTATGTCTACTCTTGTTGTCTTGGATTTTGTTGCATATTTCTTTAACTACATCATATGCATTACTTCCAGTGACTATTCCATGAGAAATGGTTCCATCAGTGACAGGACAGAGTCAACTATTACGGACAAGGCCACAACGAAAAACTCGTACTCCAGGTTATCTCTCTAAGTACCATTGTTATTTTGTTCATCAGACACCTATCCCATCTTCATCTTCTCTTTATCCGCTTGATTCTGTTCGTACATATTTAAACCTGAAACCTTTATACCAACAATTCCTTTTCTCTTACTCCATTGATCATGAACCTACAACCTTTATGCAGGCCATGTTATCACCTTAATTTTGAAAAGCTACTAATGATAAACTACATGCTATGAAAGTTAATCGAACTTGGAATGTTGTGTTGCTCCCTTATGGAAAGAATGTTGTAGGATGCAACAGAGTCTTTACAATGATATATAAAGCTGATGGAACTGTGGAAAGATGTAAGTATCGCTTGGTGGCAAAGGGATATACGAGCAGGAAAGTGTTGATTACACTGATACGTTTTCCCCTGTTGCTAAATTGGCTTCTGTGAAGCTTCTTCTTGGTCTTGTGGCTGTCAAAGGTTGGAAGTTGGCTCACATGGATGTCTCCAATGCATTCCTTCATAGTGACTTGGATGAAGAAATCTATATGAGTCTTCCTCAAGGTTACACTCCACCTCATGGTACCACATTGCCTCCTAACCATGTTTGTCGACTGAACCAATCCATCTACGGTCTTAAGCAAGCTTCACGGCAGTGATATCATTGTCTAACTGACATTATCTTTGCTGTTGGCTATATTTAATCTTCTTCTGACAACACTTTGTTTGTTCATTTCTCTGGATCTTCCTTCACTGCAATATTCATTGATGTAAATGACATAATGATTGCTAGCAATGATGAGACAGTCAAGGTTCTTAAATACATACTTCATCAGCGATTCAAGATCAGAGACTTGGGTAAATTTCCGGTTCTTCTTAAGTCTTGAGATTGAAGGTTCAGCTGCTGGTATTTCTATTTGCCAGAGGAAGTATGCACTTAATCTTCTTTTTGATGTTGTCTTATTAGCTTGCAAACCGTCTTCTGTTCCAATGGATCATATTGTTAAACTCAGTAAAGAATCATGCACTATCTTGGATGATCCTACACCATTTCGTGCTCTAATTGGACGCTAGTTGTACCTTAAGATAACGCGGCCTGACACCACTTACTATGTCCCTTGTCTCAGTCAGTTTATGTCTGCCCCAACAGATGTTCATCTTCAGGCTGCGCACATGACTCTTAAGTACATCAAGAACAATTCATGTCAAGGTTTATTCTATTATGCTTATTCTGAGCTATGTCTAAACGCTTTTGCTGATGCTGACTAGGGAGCTTGCCCAGACAGTAGACGCTCTATCACTGACTACTGTGTTTATCTTGGGAGCTCGATTATTACTTGAAAATCAAAGAAACAAGATGTTATTAGTCAAAGCAGTACTGAAGCAGAGTACATAAGTATGGCACACGGAAATTGTGAATTCCTATGGTTTTACTAGCTTCTGACATTTCTTGGCATCACTGTGACAGAAGAGGCCAAGCTCTTTTGCGATAACAAGTCTGCGATGTACATTGCCACAAACGGATGAAGCATGTGGAGATCGATTATCATACGGTTAGTGATCAAGTCACGAAAGGATTTCTCCGATTGATGCACATTTCAAGTTCAAACCAACATGCTGGCATTCTTACAAAACAACTTCAACCAGGTCCTTTCACTTCCATTCTTGCTCATATATCCACTTCAAGCCTCTTTACTCCATCATCATCATCATCATCTTCTTCCTCACCATCGACTTCCGCATCATCGGCTTGAGGGGGTGTATTAGATCATATCTTGATTATGTATTATACTGATTGGTTTAGCATCCTTTTACTAAACCAATGTACTATATATATATATATATATATATATCAAATTTTGAGCTAAGTAGCTTTAATTGAAACATTCAATAAGTGTTTTCATGCAATCATAGCATACAACATGATGTTTATTTACTTAAGTATAATTAATCGTTCTATCAGCTAGGAATTAAAGTGTCTAGTATTTTAGTTAGATAGAAATGTTTGTAAATGTATAAATTTTGTCAATTGTTTTATACTTATGCATATAAGGCCATGGTCTCTCTAATTATTGTGTTCCTTTTTTGTGTTGGGTTATGATATTTTTGTACAATAGTGTGTATATGATTCACATACATTTTGGACATACAATATCTACTTCTCGAGAAAAGCTAGATTCAAATAGCCAGGACCGACCCCTTGAAATTTAAAGAGGCATAAATTATGATTCATTAAAGATTTCAACCGAACTTTTTTTCTAAACAAAATTGGGAACTTGAAATTTATTAAGGATCGATATTTATCTAATTTCTTTAAAAAAAAAAAAAATTCAAAGTCAAGGTTTCATCCGGATTGGTCCATGGTTAAGATGAAAATAGTTTCACATAGATAACTAGGTGGTTATCTGCGAATTCACAAATACAAATAACTTTTAAAAAGTTAATGTAATATATGTTATGTTTTTGCACATTATATTATATTTCTTAAGAAATTGAAGGTGGGTTTTATTCTTATATATATATATGTAGATTTTAAATAAATTTATATTTTATATTTGATTATTTTATAACTTTTTAAAATATAAAATATGTTTTTGTAGTATTTAATTAGATTTGTATCAATAACTATAGTAAAATAATTATTGTATGCTCCAAATGTCATTTCCGAATAACTCTCAAATGGAATTTTGATTTCTTAATTTCATTCAATTACTATTACATTATGTTTATACATGCAATACTATATATATTTTTAAAATAATATGTACATGATAGAACAAATAACAATTTGTAAAGATGATATGTACATGATAGTAATTGCCGAACTCATAAGTTAATTTCATCACCAAATATGCTTAGATTAATTCACCATGAATTATTTAACACCGAACATGTAAATTTTGGATATAAATAACCAGCAATTCTGGGCAGTAGAAAGTTTAAAGACATTGTGAAAAAAATTCAATTAAATGATTCAAATAAATAAAAACAATTAGACACACCACATATATATATAATTAGTATGTTTTGTAAGTAAAGTATAAATTATTATTCATATTTTTAGAAACCACTAATCTATAAGATACACAAATAACAAAAACGCTTAACTACTAATTTTATCTTATTTTTAGTTATATATAATATGCATAATAGAGTTTTTTAAAAGTTTTTTGAACAGATTATTTTAGAATACGTATAAAATAATTTATCCATTTTATAAACGATATAGCTTTTCTATAGGTTTATTGATGAAAAAGTAACTTCAGTTTGTTTTTTGATATCTAAAATTAGTTTCACATTACTTTAAAATCAAATTATATTTTTTTTGTATATCATTATCTATACAATAAAAAACTAATGAAAACTACTAATTACTAATTGTATTTTATTTTGAATTATCTATATAATATAAAATGATATTTTAGATCTCCTTTTTTAATAAATTCATTTAAAAAGTGAAATACCAGATTTTACAGCCAATAGTGAATTTATAGATTTGTTAATGGAAAAATTATCTAAAATTAATTTTAGGTTTTACTTTATATTATTTAATTTATATTATATATATTTGGTATATTATTATCTATACAATATATAAGTAATAAAATTATTAACCACTAATTGTTATATTATTATCATGAAATATGTAAGGGAAAATGTTAAAATATCTCTTTTCTTAAAACATTTATTTTATTAAATGCATAAGATTATTTATCATATGAATCCAAACATTCGTAATATAAAATTTTTAAATAAATATTATTTTGATAATTAATATTGATATGTATAATTTGTTTGGTTATTAATTTAAATTAGCTCTTGATTATTTTTTAAATTGAAATAAATAAATCAACAATAAAACGATCAATCAATCATATTAAAACAATGAATTATAGATGTCAATGTCACATCAGTAAATATGATTTAAATGATTTTTCAATTAGTATATAGGATGATTCGGAAAACTGGTAGAGACAATGCACAGTAATACATAAATTAATATGTTTGACAAAGACAAAAGTATTTATTTTACACCAAACCACGTGATAAATGCCACATAATATTATACATGTAAAACGTGGTCATCGCTGTCATTAGGGTTTCTAGTTATCAAGTAATGGAGTCATGGAGAGAACAAATTATGAAAGTCACAGGCCCATCTGTTTTCTTGAAAGATAGCAAGGCCCATTCATCGAGACCCAAAAGTTAACAGGCCGAATAAAGAAATTTTGTAGATTCTAATATATATTCTTTTTTTCTTTTTGTCAACTGATTCTAATATATATTCTTTTTAAGGAAAACTAGAGCTTGACCCGCACACATATGCGGGTTTATTTTTACATTTTTCCAAATATATATATTTATTTTATATATAATAATATATAATTTTAAAATATATGTATGTATTAAAATATTGTTTAATATGACATTTTTAAGCATTAATGATAACTGAAATAAGTATTTAAAAAGGTTTACTATATGTTATTAAATGGTCCAACGTGATTGAATATGTAAACTATAGTTATTATTCACTTCTAATATTTTCATATTTAAACTTCTATATTTTTTAAAAAAAAATCAGTAGCATAAACTGTTATATGAGAAAATCTAGGGGATATTCAAAAATGATTTTGTTTTTAAAATTAATAAATAATATAAGAAATATATTGAATTAACTGAAAAAGACAACATTACTAAAAATTAGGATTATTAATAAATATAATGGCATTATTGTGTAAATAACTTGAAAAATTAAAGGGTATATTTTATTAGTACTTCTGTTTTAATAAGATAGACTACACACTAAAACAAAATAAGTTTGTCAAGTCGTTACGAAAACAAAAAGAAAGTAATTGTAATTATCAAATGGAATTGAAAAGAAACAAAAAAAAAATGCATGAAAGAGATTAGAGGTCAAAGAAATTTCGAGAGTAGATTAAAAATAAAAAAAAGGGGTAGAAGGAGAAGATATCAAAAGAGAAAATATCAATCAATCATATTATATTACTTTACAAAGTAGAAACAAGATTTGCCCCAAAAAATATAGAAACAGGAAGGGATCGTTATAAAAAAAAACTTCAACGCCGTTTCTTCTTCTCTTCATCATCATCGCTCGAAATAATCTCCCATTCAAGCAAGCAACCTTGGCGGATCAAATCTCTCAGGTTCGTAATTATGAATCGAATTCATGGATTGATATGATAGTACTTGATTCTTAGCGTAGTAGACATGTCGCCATGTAATCTCATATTTAGGGTTTAATTTCACAGTGTAGAATCTCAACAATGTTTACACGGCTATTCGGGAAACCCAAGGAGGAGACTACTAGTACTCTCGCCACATTAAACAAGCTTAATGAGGTACTCCTCTCCCTTTTTGGCTCAATCTTCAATTGAAACCTTGAGAACAAGCTAGGTTGTGAATTGACTTAGATTGTTGGTATATGGGGAAAAATTAATTCTTTGGTTGTTGTTTTTTTTCAATGGTTATAATATCCGAATTGCTCTTTCTCTCAGACTCTTGAGATGCTGGAGCTGAAGGAATCTGTTCTTCTAAAGAAAGCTTCTGGAGAGGTTGAGAGAGCCAAGGATTTCTCCAAGGTCAAGAACAAACGCGGTAACACACTCTAAATCAATCATCTTGTGACAACTAGTAGAGGATCCAAGAGAAAGTTAATAATATCTTGTCATGCTGCAGCGGCTATACAATGTTTGAAAAGGAAGAGGTTATATGAGCAACAAGTTGAGCAGCTTGGCAATTTCCAGCTCCGTATTCATGATCAAGTATTTACCCTTTTCTTCTTCTTTTTTTAACCTATGAAGTATCTACTATAAGCTATGATTGAATATGTCTCTCTTGTAGATGATTATGTTAGAAGGTGCCAAAGCAACAACAGATACTGTAGAAGCTTTGAGGATTGGTGCTGCTGCTATGAAAGCTATGCAGAAAGCAACGTACGTCTTTTATATATATACACCTAAACCCCTTTTTTTTTTTTTTTATTTAAGCAGCGACTAAATGTGTGTTTTTGCAGCAACATTGACGATGTTGACAAGACAATGGATGAAATCAATGAGCAAACCGATAACATGAAACAGATCCAGGACGCATTGTCCGCTCCGATTGGCTCTGCTGCTGATTTCGATGAGGTCCTTTTATTCCCATACTCTTTTCAAAACACACATCTCTTTCAGCTTTTTTCAACTTTTTCTTTTGATTGGAAAAACTACAGGATGAATTGGAAGCAGAACTCGATGACCTCGAAAGCTTAGAGCTAGAGGACCAACTTCTTCAACCAGTAAGGCCCCTTCCTGAAGCAAAGCAATCTGCTCGTCCTACTCCTATACCTCAGAAGAAACAGACCGCTCATGAAGATGATGAACTCGCTGCAATACAGGCTGAGATGGCACTATAAAGGTTACCTTTTAAAAACAAACAACGGGTTCTGTTTAATGCATCGTAAGGTGGTGTTGGAAGGTGGCTTTTGGGTGTGCATTATTTAAAAAAAGAAAACAGAATGAAGATTGTTATGTATATAAAATATCCGACTCAAATTGATCGGAGACATTATTTTATATACAGTTTGACTTATGGGCTTTTATTTATTTCTATTCTACATTTGAATGTTTCCTTTACTCTTTGCTTACGCTTTCTTGTGTTAACTTCTTATATTCTTGGTTACTTTGTTAAATACAAGTATATAGAACTAACTAGGTGCATATCATCTTTCAACTACTTGTTCAGGTGTAGGTCAAACATGACACCTCTATTCGCAAATGATGAAAACTTGCTAGAACAAATATGGCTTGAGAAAGATACTCAGTGGTTTATGCTCACATTTATCAAAGATAACGCAAACGAGGGCATTGAAAGGTGTTCTCATCAGATATCCCTATGGAGTCGAGAGGGTATAAAACTATGGTTACTAGAAAACAGGAAATGTCCGATTAGCAGAAATAATGCAATGAGTTACAGAGGATTAAGTCTACAAGGATTTGCTTCCAGAGAAGATCAGAAGGTCAGTCTATGGACAAAAGTGAGAGCGGTTGAGACTAGTATGGATGAAAAGAGTACTGAGAAATAAACTGAGAGTTCAGATGCGTATGAAGTTTCAGAGGTAGTATCTGATAATAAAGAAATAAGAAGCATAAGAAGATTTGGGTGACTATGTGTTAGTTTATAACAAAAAAAAAAACATTGCTAAACCTTCAAGATACAACGAAGATGAGTCATTGGCTTTTCCTTTATCAGAACCGAATAATTATGCAAACTTTTGAAGAATCACACATGGGACTTGGAGAAGAAATTACCTGACAAACAAAAAGTGATCGGCTATAAATGATTTCTAAAGATGAAACCCGGCATTCATTGTGTTGAGAAACAGAGCTTTTCTATATCAAAAAGGATTTACATATTCGTTGTACAGAAGAGTGGTAGCCAATCTGATTGAATTTTTTGATCTCTTTATTTCTAAATTTTAAATCTAAACAATGAAATAAATTTTATAATTCGGAATTAAATTTATAATTCTTTATGGGGTCTTTATGCTTTTTATAAAAATAATATTACTATTTAGATACTTATCGCCAGTCTAACATTATTTAGCTCTTTGTTTAATTTTTCAATTAAACGGTATTCTTTCTTATTATTTTTATTTTTATTTTATCAATAATCCGTCTTTTCACTAACAATCTGTGTTATGAATTATAACAATGATTAGCAATCATATCTTATCTATAATCTGCATTTCACTTTTAGTGTATAATTTAGGTAATGTCTAAATAAATCATAGTTTCATTTGCTGATAACATATAATAATTGGTTCTATAGAATTGAAAGATCAAAAAAAGTATATCACACTTACTATTAACTTAGTTAAAAAAATAACTCAAAACTCAAGCTTATGTAGAACTTATAAACTCATAATCCTATTGGGTAACATATTTATAACTCATAAATATATTATGATTTCTATTTCCATAACTCAGTGTGATTAGTACTATAATTTATATCTCAAGTTTCTTTTTTCTTCAAGTTTAATCCAACATTCTCTCCCTTAAGTTTAATATCTATCTTCGATAAATCTTGAACTCTAATGAGAACCCTCATTTCCTTAAATTTTATTCTTCCAAGTGCTTTTGTCAAGATGTTTGTTTTATGCTCACTTTCAGGAATGTGTTCAAGTTCAATCTTCCCATCTTCAATGCATTCTCTAATAAAATGAAATCGAGTATGTATGTGCTTGCTACGGCCATGGAATACAAGGATTCTCGTGAGAGCGATGGCCGACTGATTATATATTTGTATGATAATCTTCTCTCCCATTGTACCATTGATCTCTTCAAGTAAATTTGAAATTCAAATCACATGTCATGGTGCCTTCGTACCTTCCATGAATTCAGCCTCACAAGATGATAACACTACAGTCTCTAGCTTCTGAGAACACCATGTGATTGGATTCGGCTAGGTAGAAAACATGGCCCGTAGTATTTCTCCCATCATCAGGATCCACATTGTGGCTTGAATTGCTATAATCTTTAAGTCGTATTCTCGATGTTGCACACTCAAATGTTAACCATAAGACATACTTCTTTGTAAGTATCTCAAACACTGCTTCATTGTTGCTCCATGAGACTCTTTAGGGTCTTGCATATATCGACTTAGAACCCCGACACAATATGATTAGTCTGATTGTATGAAACAAATATCATAAGCAACCAATATTTCTTCTATAGACTGTTTCATCGATCGACTTCTCCTCAGTTGAGTTCGATATCTTTAGTTTAGAGTCTATAGACGTATGTGTTAAGTTATAGTCTTTTATTCCATCTTTCTCCAACATCTTCAAAGCATAGTTTCGTTGGCTCAACATAATACCATATGTTAACCTACCGAGATCATTCATCTCGTATTTTGTTGCCATCTCGTTTTTCAAGTCAACTATGAGCTGCACATTTGATCTTGTGACGAACAAGTCATCAACGTAAACTGCTAGATGAGAAGAAGTTTTTGCACTTGCTTGTGGTAACCGAAGGGTTAACAACCCATCTCATGGAAGCTCACAGCGCTGCAGCGCATCGACTCTAACGTCTCCCATGTGATTCCTCATTGATTTTTTATGTAGGTTATTGATGCGTTTGGCGTCTCTCGAACCCAAAACCTCACCCTTTAACAATTCATTACAGTCGTTACCAATTGATGATTTTTTGTGACAACTATATTCTATGGAAGCTCACAGCGCTGCAGCATATCAACTCTAATTCTTCACATGTAAGTTTTCACTGACTCTCTTATATAGGTTATTGGTACGTTTGGCGTCCATAGTTACATGTTCCTTCTAGCACTTGATGAACTGCAGCTCTTTTAATACATGTGGAAAGTTTCTAGAGTGATTTAGTGAACTACCCATATTTGAAGTTCAAATTAACAAAATACCATTGATTACATGAAGGACACTGACACAACTATTTGGCAAGGAAATGCCGAGAATGCCCTTTCTCTTTCCTCTCATTAACACGAAGCGTAAAAACATTTGTTAACATATAACACTTCTGTTAACGTCTACAATATTTGTTAACAGCCAACACATTTATTACCGCGAAGCGTAAAAATAATTGTTAACAGTTAACACTTCTGTTAACGTCTACAATATTTGTTAACAGCGAACACATTTATTAACGCGAAGCGTAAAAATAATTGTTAACGCTTAACACTTCTGTTAACGTCTACAATATTTATTAACCGCTAACACGACGTCGAATCTAAAACCCAGAAAATTGATATCATCAAAAAATTGAGGATTCAAAGCCACTTATGAAAAAAATAATGAAATTTAAAATTTAATTGTATATAGAATGATAGAGATTTGTAAAATAATTAGGGATTGGAGAGAAAAAAAAGGTCAAAATTGAGGATTCAAAGCCACTTATGAAAAAACAATGAAATTTAAAATTTAATTGTATATAGAATGATAGAGATTTGTAAAATAATTAGGGATTGAAGAGAAAAAAAAAAGAGGGGAGATGTCAAAGAGATGAGAAAGAGTGTAAAGAATGGCAAAATGGTCCAAAGAAAAGTGATTGTCACATCGGACAATTCTCTAATTATAGGTGCCAAATATGACACTTTAGCCAATTATCTCAAGTTTCTAAATATTAAAAGTCTAAAGCCAAAAGACATTATCAAGCAGAGCCTAAACTATAAATTAGATGAAAAATTCCAAAGCACTAGAGACGTGAGACGTGGATTCTAATTACCTAGTTATATATTTTTAAAGAGAAAAAAAAGCGACTGACCAAACTTGGTGTGTGATGGTTCGCTGCTTGCCGTCTGATCCTCGTTAAGGCACGCAAAAGCGACACCAACTAGTGAAAAAACAATGACGAGTGACTACTTAACATTAACTATTCAAACTGTACCACTAAAGCTTCTCCTAGTGGCATCCTCTTTTAACTCATTACGGCATCTTATGTGATAAAGAATAATTAAATAGGATAAAGGCTTTGTATTACCATTAAAAACTGATTATGGGATCAATTGGTAGGATATGTGTTGGCCACTGAAAGTAAAACGCAGTTGTCAAAAAAAAAAAAACATCAAGAGAATTTTCTTATCCGGATGGACGGATCATAGATGATTCAAGTTGAAAACTGAAAATATACTCTTTAGTTCTTATAATTTTAATCGGAATTTCAAATATACGTTTTAGGACCAAAATACCATGCACGAGAGAGTGGATTATCTAGAGTAAAAATTCACATAAACCAGATATATATAAAAAAAAAGAAATACCATGCACAAGAGAGTAGATTATCTAGGGTAAAAATTCACATAAACCAAATATACCAAAAGCCAAAATACCATGCACGAAAAAGTGATTAAAAATTCACATAAACCAAATATAACAAAAAACCATGGACGAGAGAGTGATTATCTAGATTAAAAAAATTCACATAAACCAAATATACCAAAAATTAAAATACTATGCACGAGAGAGTGGATTATCATGTGTAAACAAAAAAATAGTTCTAGTCTTCTAGATGATAAAACGCGTAGACTATTAAACTCAAATTTAACGCGGTTGGTCGACGTCGTGGGCAGCGCGGTGTCAGTGTGTGTCCTCTGCGTACACAAATAAGTCAGAAGCTCATTGCGCTTTCAAAAGGTCAGTCTACTTTTTTTATCTTTTTACTGGCTTCACCCTTTTTGTTTCGGTCCAATAATCATGGAGTATTTCTCATCACAGATTCACAATATTGTCTTTTGAAAGTGTGCATTCATATCGAACCAACCATTTTTTTTTTGTAAAATAACGAACCAACCATTTTAAAGAAAAAAAAATCGAACCAAACATAACACAAAATAAATAAATAGAACATAATAAATAAAAATGAAACTCATTAAAAATTAAAATATATATACATGCTATCCAACTTTTTCATATATTACAGTAACAAAATTCATCATCCTACGTGAATAATGTTCTATATACTAAATTTTAGATGATTGGGAAGATGGTTTATCGATAACTGCATTAGGCTATATCAAAACTATGGAGGTACACTATTTTGGATTAGAAATATAATTAGTTTTTAGAGTTTTGGTTTTAACATCAAACGACTGTATCACGGGTTGTACTTGCACATGAAGCCAAATTGCGATGAATGGTGGAGTATCCCCGCCGCAATTTCTTATTTGTATAACACGTAAGCAAATCTGTTAAATTGATATATAATATGCTCTCGCTTTTTTGACGTTGCGAAAATATAAAAAGCGAATTATGGCGTTTTCCCAATACAACATCCATGTATTTTACTTGAGAAAAACACGGTTTTTGGTATGTGCATTCTTTATAAAGAAATTCGTTCATATTATATATTACAGTCTTACTCTTTAAAAGAAAAACGTCTTCAGTCGTGTAAAATCATATTTTAGCATCACTTTAAGTTGACAAAGAAAATATCACTTTAGACGTTCATCTAAAACTAAATAACACTTAATTCTAAATGTTTTGTATATTTCAAAATTCTATTTATATATCATATAATGAATAAAAATCTTATCACCGAACTCAACTATATGTATACGTTTTCTAACCACCACAAGTCTACAAGCCACCAAATTGGAAGTTTTAGGGGTATGCTTCGAATTCAAATAATTTTAATCATAGTATAAAAACAAAATCAGGTTTAAAATAGAAAGAGTAATCTTAGAAAAATACAAAAAAGGATATGAAATCTGAGTAGATGCTGACTCAAAGGTTGGTCAAAACTCAAAACACAGCTAATGGAGATAATCATACACGTCACGCTTACTTGTTTTTCTCCTCCCAACTTGTTAATATCTTTAATATTCCTACAATATCACAAAACAGAATAACACAGCTGTTCTTGACTTGATTTTTATTTTGCTTCTAAGGACTCAATTTATTTCATAATTTCACAGTTCAGGACTATTGGATTTCCTCGATTTTGCCTAGATATTCCTTTGTTATAATATTCTCTTTGATTTAACATTTCCCAATTTTTAAGATTATCTTGTATAATATTTTTTGGTTTAATAAAGTTTTTTAGTTGTTAATTATCAAATAACATAGGTTAATCATTTTATAAACTTGGTGAGTTAATATATACTCCCTCCGTTTCAAATTATGTCATTCTAGAGTAAAATTTTCGTTTCAAAATAAGTGTCGTTTTATAATTTCAGTGCAAAATTTATTGATTTTAAATGTTATTCTATTTTTTCATTGGTTGAAAAGTGGTTAGGTGTATAGATAATTGTATTTTATTTTGAAAATATGTAAAATTAATTGTTTTCTTAATCTGTGTGCAAAACTTTAGAATGACAAATAAATTGAAACGGAGGAAGTAATAAATTAAAGTTAAAGAAGAAAAAGTAACCCAATTTCTCTAGTTTTGTAGATGATTTAGGTAGTTTTGTCAATGTAACTATTTACAAGCCTAAATTTAAAATTAATAACCGATCTCACTCACAAAAAATATCTTCAAGAAATAACGGAAATAGTAAATAATAATAAAAAAACCGCGTCAAGAGATAATTTAACGAACGATTAATGAGATAGTTCAAGAGAAGAAACTCACATTCTTAACTCACATTCTTCGAGCGTGTCGACCACGAACATTGCTTAAATGGATATGTAATGCATGTGCCATCGTGAGCGCGTGGTATTGGTGAACAAAGATACGGAGAAGTGTGACATCTCTTTTGAACATTAATTTCAGTTTGAGGACACAATGAAAGTTAAGTTTGTGATTTAAGGACTTGCACTGTCTCGAAATCTGCATGAAGGACTTTTTGATTGGATCGATATAAATACCGTCTTCATTCTCTTCCATCTTCATCAATATCTTCACAATTTACACAATATCTCGTTATTTCATTTTTTATTGCGTATCGAACTCCGAGCACCATGACTGTTCTCGTTGAACATTTCACCTCCGGTAATGTTACATTGTTTTCTTCTAATAAAGTAGAGTGGTAAAAAAAAAAATAATTATCCCAATCGTATGGTTAGATTAGTTTTGAACAATGATTGTGAGATTCATAAACATACAAAAACTCGTGTTTTCACCGTTTTGTATTTCTTAATGCCAAAATAATAGTGATAATAACATTATTGCGTCTCAGATTATTGTCGAGAGATCATAAATTAGTTGTTTGATAAGCTTTTTCTGTTGTTTTGCTTTCAGACAATATTGGGTATCTTTTGGGCGTTCTAGATATTGATATATAATCAAATCTTCAATGTAGATTAAGATTAGTCACATACACTAAAACAGAAGACATGGTTATTTTTTTAATTGATTTTATGGCGACTATTATAGATTCAGAAATCGAGGCAAAGAAAATGAAAGATGTGAGGGATGATGAATTGTTGTTGGATGGAGGTTTCGTGGTTCCAAAATCTAAAGAAGCTGATGGATTTGATGCTCCTGATATCAATTTCTTGGGCCACTCTTTTAGGTTTGTCTGTTATCCTCTTTCTAGAGATATCGTTAATTAATTAACCTGCATATAAAATGGACACAAACTATTGCATTTCCTCTAAATTAGTTACACTCTTTTCCTCTCTCTATTTAGGGATTATGAGAATGGTGCAAGCGAGAGACAACAAGGTGTTGAGGAATTCTACAGAATGCAACACATTCACCAGACTTATGACTTTGTAAGCCAAAACAAATCTTAGTAAAAAAAAATCTTAGTTGTTTGTTTCTTACCAATAAAATATTATTTGTTTTACAGTTTCAAGAAGCTAATTAAATTCAAGTAGTTAGTGTTAGCTAAAACTTTTCGTTTGGAAAATTGGACAGGTGAAAGAAATGAGAAAGGAGTACGGAAAACTGAACAAGATGGAAATGAGTATATGGGAATGTTGTGAACTATTGAACAACGTGGTCGATGATAGTGATCCCGATCTCGACGAGCCTCAAATTCAGCACCTTCTCCAAACCGCTGAAGCTATTCGCAGGGATTATCCTAATGAAGACTGGCTCCATCTCACCGCTCTGATCCATGGTACATGTCTTGTTCTGCTTTATCATAATTATATTTATACACAATAAGTTTGGAAAATCTACCATTACATGTCTCATATAATAGTTATTCACAAAAATGATTATTTGAATTGCAACTTGCCAATAATATGAATTTGATAAACTATCACCTTACCCACGTTATAAATGTTGAATATTAAAAGGTCCACAGTTTCGAAGATATTTTTGTTTGTTTGTTGCCTTCTTTTTGGAATAAAACGAATTACAATATTTTGCCCCAAAAAAAAAAACGAATTACAATATAAGCTGTAAGTCTAATTTATACTGGTTGTATTCATATTGAGCATAAACATCTAAATGTATACTGCAGGAAAATTAACTTCTTAATACTCTGGCTTCAATTACATGCACAGGATAACTTTTATTATCTTGGGTCAGTATTTGATTTTGAATTACTATTGTTTTTATACAGATCTTGGAAAGGTTCTGCTTTTGCCAGAGTTCGGTGGTCTTCCTCAGTGGGCTGTCGTTGGTATGTATTAAATATGAATTATCCCATTACAAACTTTTCTTGGACTATATACTGGTCTAGGACTATATTTGCAACTAATTCTGAAAATAGCAAAAAAATTATACTCAAGTTTAAGTCTTCCACTGAATTACAGGCGATACATTTCCTGTTGGATGCGCCTTCGACTCGGCCAATATCCACCACAAGGTAAATAATAAAGTTACAACTAATTTTGGATTTTGTGAAAGAAAAGTTTGATTCAAACGTACACGAAGAATAAGTTATACTATTATTTAACATATTTCAACATATATATTGCAGTACTTTAAAGAAAATTCTGATAATAACACCCCAAAATACAACACCAAAAATGGAGTTTACGGTGAAGGATGTGGACTGGACAATGTTCTTATGTCTTGGGGTCATGACGACTACATGTATTTGGTAACTACATTATTTTATCTTCTTATTTGCTATAAGTAACCTGATTTAAAAGAATATACCAAAACTTACAATTTTATTAATTTGATAATCTAAAATAGGTGGCTAAGGAGAATGCCACAACTCTTCCTCACGCTGGTCTCTTCATTATTCGATACCATTCTTTTTATCGTACGTATTCAAATGTCAGCCATATCTTATATGGTCTCCACTCAGTAAATTAAGTATGGATATCAGTTGCTTTTTTCTAACATTCTTATAAACAATTACGCAGCATTGCACAAGGCGGGGACCTACACACACTTGATGAACGATGAAGACAGGGAGGACCTCAAGTGGCTCCATGTATTCAAGTAATTATACTTCAATTATTTGCTGTTATGTTTTGAATCTATATTCCGTTTTTGTTATTCTAACGACTAAATAAAACTGCAGTAAGTATGACCTATATAGTAAGAGCAAAGTTCATGTAGACGTCGAAAAAGTGAAGCCTTACTACATTTCACTTATCAACAAGGTAAAAGAAATACAAATGTATATATATCAGTAGAATGTATTTTAATGTAAAGATATATACTAGTATGCAATTTATTTATTCCTCTCATATTCACGCTGACATAATAACATCCTTTTTTTTGTTCTTTGCAGTATTTTCCGGCGAAACTAAAATGGTGAAATGTAAAAGTTGGAAGGGCACTAATTACATTTTACATGGAGGACGAGGCGAAGGTTGATGAGTTTCTTGTATAAAACGAAAAATTAATATCTAATAAGAAGTTATCATGTACCTTCTTTGTTTTCTTTTCCCATCATTTTAAGGATCATGTTGTATGCAGTATCATTTTATCAAAAAATAAAAGTAAATTTATATTTGGATTCAAAAATCTTTGGACCATGTGTACTGGTGAGAGATATTGTTTAAAGTAACCATTGAAAGTTAATGGTCATCCCTCACTTCACAACATCACTGCAAAACATCACATTCAATGTCAACGAGGTGTTTGCCCACAATTTTGCGGATAGTAATATAATACGAATAAATATATATTTTATTTTACAGTTTTTATTAATTTATGAATAATAATTAGAAATATTAAAATTAAATTTTATATTTGAATAGTTTAATACTGAAAATATGATTATATATTTTTAGAAGAATTATGAGATATAAAATAATTCAACAACATAATTTCTAAGTTTGTAAATTTTTTTCTCTTACATAAAGATAATACTAGAATTATTTCATGTATTATTTTTGTTTTATTGTAACACATCATAACATCCAAAAGAGAAAAAGTTGTTTTTGTGTGTGTATCTCCAATACGATTTTTGGAGGCTTCTGTTGGTCTAACATCAGCTTTGCAAATTTTTTTTTTTACATATGTTTCATTGCTTGGTTTGATTGTATTCAATTCATTTAAATTAAAAAATAGATATTGTTTTTAGGTGTTTCTTTCAAAGGATTTGGCAAAAATAAAAAAAAATTGGATATAACTAAAAATGATTAAATTCTAATTTTTTGAATATGAATAAGGTATTACAAAATTTAAAAGAAAATACAGATAATTAATTGTTGAATTATTTTTTATTTGAGTATCCATAAAAATAAATAAAATTCTAAAAATCATCAAATATGGAAAATGTACTAGTGTTTTTTTTTTTTAATTTTGCCGATGAACTTATGTGTAATCAAAAATCACTTAAATAACTTGTCTCTGAATAATAAAAATGAGATATAATTTATATAATTTCTAAATTATTTATAAATATACATATATATGATTATAAATATATTTATAACAATTTACAAATAATTATTTATAAACTTAATAAGTTTTTTTGGTTCACCTTATTTAACTGTTTGATTACATAACTTAATTTTATATAAATAACTTACAAAAATAAACAAATTGATAAAATCTTATATGTTCTTTCTATAATTGAACTAATAGTTATCATAAATCATTATTTGTAAGATTTTTGTGTTGTTTGGCAACTTGTATTAATTGGTTCTACAATTTATTTTTAGATTTAGATCTGACTAAAATGTATAATTAATAAAACTAATCAACCAATCGAATTATAAAAGTTTTCTAAAACGTCACCTATCAGTGAGATATAAAAAAAAATTAAATAACTTTTCAATTAATATAGTAGGATTTAAGTCATTTTTCAAAAAAAATAAAAATCTGATTATGTGTTTTAACTATAAAAATCTTTAAATATATTCAAACTTTACTTTGTGTTTAAAATGGTAGAACATAACTAAATTTTGAATGATAAAAATGTAAAATATTCGAACACTTCTTTTTAAATCATATGTTCCAAGTTAATTTTTTTAATTATTGGATATATTTGAAAATAAATTTATCATAAACTTAAGGATATGTTTTATTCTAATATATTTTGGATTATTTGTTAACTGAAATAAGTTGTTTTATAATTATTATTTTTAGAATCGAATTAAATAAATCAAAAATGAAAAAAACATAGACTAATCAAATTATAACAACTCACTTATGAATAACATGGGTATAAAAGCCACTTAACGGACTTCTCAGCTAATATATATATGACATGATGATATATTTCCTACAATAAAAAATATTTAAATATATGCAAATTCCCCTTCGTATTTAAAATAATAGACTGATAGAACATGAATAAATTTTGCATGATCAAAAATGTAATATAATCGAACGCTTCTTTCTAAATCATATGTTTCAAATTAATTTTTTATTTGATATATTTCACAGTAAATTTATCATAAACTTGAGGATATGTTTTATTCTGATATTTTTTGGATTATTTGGCCACTGTAACAAGTTGGTTTATAATTATGTTTTTTTGAATCGAATTAAATAAATGAAAAATAAAAAAACATAGACTAATCAAATTATAATAACTCACATGTGTATAAAGTCATTTAACTGACTTCTCAGTTAATATATATATGACGTGATGATATATTTTCTACAATAAAAATACATTTAAATATATTCATATTTCACTTTATATTTTAAATAATAGACTAATAGAACATGAATAAATTTTACTTAAGGATATGTTTTATTCTAATATTTTTTTGGATTATTTAGCAACTGAAACAAGTTGGTTTATGGTTATTTCTTTTTATAAAATCAAATTAAATAATTGAAAACTAAAAAAACATCGACCAATCAAACTATAACAATTAATCTTACAACTTACCTATGATTGACATGTATACAAAAGTCATTTAAAAATGGAAAGATTACAAATCATAAACTCATAAGGAAAATGAAATAGTACAAAACTTAATACAAAGGGAAAAAGAGAAAAGGACCAGACAGTTTGGTCTATGGGCCGGTTAGGACTATCCGACCTGGTTAGGGCAATCCACAATATGTTTTTAACACTCCCCTTGGATGCTATAACCATTAGAGCTTGTAATACGCTTTGGATGTTGCCTCATTAAAACTTTTCCAGGAAAAACCCAAAACCCAAAGGGATAAAACCATGGATAAGGAAAAAGAGTACAACACATATTACTCCCCCTGATTTGAACCTCACTGAAGGTTGATGTTGAAATTTGAAGTACTTGGACCTTTCCATTTGTATGCAACTAGTGGGTGAAGGAAACCTGGGCAGTATGTGCTTCTTTGCCGTCGACCACTCCATATTCTGATCGGACATGTTAGGTTATGGTCTTCGACCAAACATACTTCTGGTCACTCCCTTCGGCGCCTCATGAATAGCTAAGCTATTGCAGTCGGATGTTGCTGCAATGATATGGATTGTCAAGATATTGCAGTCCAACTGTATGTAAAAATAACCTATCTGAGGTCTGAAAATAATCTGTATCAACAAAACCAATTAACCCCTCTTTGAGCTGGTTAGTATAAATAAACATGGCTGAATTTCATTGTAAATATGCATGGACTGATTTGGTCATTCTTATAGCCCTCTTTCACTAAGTATTCACTTAGTCTATTACTCTATATGCAGCTGCTTTGTTTCGGTCCATAAATAGATTTGTTCAGCCCAAAACAATGATGTTTTTCTTATCTTTGAACTTAATACCTTCTGGTACTTCCATGTATATCTCATTATCTAGTTGACCATATAAGTATGCAGTTATTAAATCCATTAGATGCAAATCTAATTTCTCTCTTATGGCCAGACTTATCAAAATTGAAATGTAGTAGCATCCACCACAGGGGAGTATGTCTCCTCATAATTTATTTATGATCTCTGTGAGAATCTTTGTGCAACAAGCTGTGCTTGAATGCTGTAAGTAAAAACATAGACCACGTGATTATGTCTTATATCTCACGATTCCACCTTTTCATTTCTCTTCCTCACAAAGATTCATTTATATCCACTAGTTTATATGGCATCTTAATCATATGGTCAAATACGCCTCTCTTCTTTAAACTATTTAACCCCACGTTTTTCATCTAATCCAATATGTTCTACGAGTGCGCACTCTTAGATTGACGTGGGTTCATGATCTTTGTTTATATTCATAAGTTCAAGTGTTACCTTGTATGCAAATAAATTATCTTATGTCGACATCTTTTCTTTCAGTTCCATTGTATTCCATACATGATATAATTGATTGAAATCTCATTATTTCAGGACCTTTAGTACCTTGCAGCTTGGCGTCCCGAGCCACATTATATGGTATCTTACGGCCGGCCATGTCTATGTCTAGGATGGTTTCCTCGACCTCAGATTTATTATCATTCTCTGCACCTTTCTTTTGTTTCCGAGGATTCTTATCTTTTGGAACCTATTGGTCTACCACGTTTCATACGTTGTCTAGACTCTGTAGCAACTTGACTCTCTCTCTCTTGTACATCAAATTCAAATTTGGTGCATTACAAGCTGGTATATATGACTTAGTCACTCTTTTTGGGTCAGCAAATGAGCTTGGCAATTGATTAGCTATCCTTTGTAAATGTATAATCTTTTGGACGTTTAATTCACATTCTTTAGTCCGAGGATCTTGCCAAGAAAATTATGGTTGATTCCTTTCTTATTTCTTTTACCAGCTTATTATTTTCTCCCTCTGATGTTGGATAGTCAGCATCTTAGTTCTCTGTGGTGGAGCAATTGGTACATAAACATCACATCCAAATGTCTTAGGATGGGATATGTCTGGCTCTTGACCCGTTAATAATCGAGATGGGGGAAATCTATGCTCACTAGATGACCTGATGCGTATTATCTCAGATGCATGTAAAATTTCGTGATCCCAATCTGAGACTGGGGGTTTTGATCTCATGAGTAATGGTCTAGCAATCAGCTGTACGCATTTTTAAAAGATCCGGCTAAGCCGTTTTATGTATGGACATGCACCAATGTTCCACATTTCCCCCCATGGACACACAACAATCATTAAACGATTGGGACATGAATTCACCAGTTTATTCTTTACTTAGTCACTTTGACTGGTGATGGCTTATCAATGAGTTTCCCTTGTGTACATGCTACACACGTGAGATTCTTTGGGATAACTCTTTCTTTCTTTCAATGTGTGCCCTCTTGAATTATATATCAATTTTCGCATCATGTTTGAACCAGGATGGCCATAAGCCGGTTGTGCCATTTAGTGAAATTTTTGTGCGTAAACACTTTGTTTACCATGGCATTTGCCTCTATCATACTGATCTTGGCATAGTAAAGATCAGTAGAGAATGTAGGTAGAGTCTCGACCATTTTTTTATGGTCTTGGGCGAGTTTTATATATCTAATGGAACTCTTTATTTTTTTTTCCCATTGTTTCAATATGGAAACCATTAATTCTTATATCTTTGAAACTCAATAGGCTGGGTGAATATAAAACATCAGATATCTCTAGATGTGTGCCCTAAATACTATCTTGGCCGTAGCCCTTCATCCTATACCCACAACATTGGTGTTCTCTTAGTGTAATCATATCTAAGAGATTTCATATATATATATATATATATATATATATATATATATATATATATATATAAACTTTCATCTTATTAAGTTCAAAGCAATCAAGATAAATTCAAAGCAACAAAAATAATAATAAAAACGTGAAAGCAAAGCAAAACACAAAACTTGATGTCGAAATCAACTTATTCTTTTAAGAAATCAGAAGTTTCATTATCCATAAGATCACCTTGATCATGGTCAAAGTCACCGTCGCCATCTTAGACCAAATGGGCTTCTGGATTCTTCCCTATCTCACTTTCTTGGTAGAGGTCAACAAGATGTTTGGGAGTTCTTCCCTATCTCACTTTCTTGGTAGAGGTCAACAAGATGTTTGGGAGTTCTGCATGTCTTAGCCCAATGATTCCCCATTCCACATCTGTGGCACACTGATTTGGTCAAGTGTGGTGGTTTAGAAATACCACCACACCCTCTGCCTCGACCATGACCGAAAATAGGTCTACGACCACAGTTATAGTGGTTCCCACGGCCGGGTGAGTTATAGTGTCCATGCCCACCGCGCCCTCTTCATCCACCATGGCCATGGCTGTGTGGTCTATCACTCTGAACGTGGTTACTTTCGTTAGATTCTTTCTTTCTTCTGCGGCCTTATTGGCTTCAGATAAGGGGGCTGATCCTGGAGGTCTCAGTTCACTGTTTCTCATTAATAACTCATTATTTTCTCAGCTAGCAATAGACATGAGATCAGAATTTCATAAGTGGTGAAACCATTTTCACGGTATTGTTGTTGTAACAACACATTTCTTGAATGGAAGGTGGATAAGGTCTTTTCCAGGAAATCCTTCTCCGTTACATTCTCACCACATAGTTTCGATTTAGAAACAATTTTGAATAGGGCTGAGTTATACTCATCCACAGACATGAAGTCCTGGAGATGCATCCACTCATATGTAGCCTTTTGTAATAACACCGTTCTCTGGTGATCATATCTAGATTTTAACTTTGTCCAAAGGTCTAAACGGTTCTCAATAGCTAGATACTGATCTTTGAGACCCTCAGTAAGATGATGGAGAAAAAACATTATTCCCATGTATTTCTCTCTTTCAGTAGTATTATTTCCCTCAATGATACATTCACCGAGTCCTTTTGATCTCAGGACAATCGTAGTGTCCAATGCCCATTGTAAATAATTATCTCCAGAGAGATTTAGGGCAGCATAATCTAGATTGCTGATTTTCGACATCTGAAATCACATATTTTAATTCTTTAGGTATAGTTTTCGTAAGATATAGTGTTCATGAAAACAAACCATACGGTTTTATGAAACATGTCTCTCGACCAAAACAAGACAATCCTAACGAGTATTGTCTATATGATCATGTGGCCAAGGTGAATATGATGCAATCAATCAATACGGATATGATGCAAACAACCAAGCAGTCGTGATCTAATATGCCAAGGTCATGCGGCCATATCAATATTATACAATCAAGTCATACGAATAGTAATGTAAACAAGGTATATGGCTATAATACAATCAAGTCATGCAGCCAAGGTTTATAATGTAACAAGCCTAGAATTGGATCTATATGCAAAAATCATGTTCATGTTGGACGAGATTTAATCAAGTGAGAGAAACTAAAGATCATGCGGCCATGCATTATATTTTGTCAACCTAATCAAGCATTCTCTATATGGTCGTATGAATATTATGCAAACAACCTAGTGAGCAATTTCTATATGGATATGCAATCGTAATACAAGCAAGTCATTCGGATATGATGCAACAAGCCACACAGCCAAAGTTATATAATGCACACAGCCAAAGTGATTTTATGATGCAAACAATCCTAGCATTCGGATTTCTATATGTATATATGCATGCTGGTCGATTTTAATCAAGTGAGAACAATATCATGCAGCATCAAAATCTCAAAACATTCAATCATGGTTTAGCAATCAATCAATCAGTTTTCAGTTATGAGATTTATCAAGACTAACAATTGGTTTTATCAATCAATGAAACATTCAATTCGAATCAATGTAATATGCGGCTAGGGTTTAAGAATTTAGGGTTTCAGATTCAAAATCGATCATGTGAACAATCAGTCTAGCATCTTAACTCTCAAAACAATCATTCAAGAAGCTTAATCAATTGCAATATGCGGTTAGGGTTTATGGTTTCAAAACGAATCAAGCAAACTTAAGGTTTAAGATTTTAGGGTTTTAACATAAGCTGGTCGAGTTTTGATTGAGGCTAATTACGTGTGAGAATTCATAGTCTATCATGCGGTTTCTTATTCTAAATACATCCAATAAGATCAATCAATCAATTTTTATTTTCAAGCATGAATTTAGCAATCCTAGCATCCCGGTTCTATGTGATCAAACAATTTGAAAAGAATCTAACCGATAACCTAGTTTAGAGTTTCATGATTCCAACAAACGGTTTTGATCTTAACCTTAGGGTTTCAGAATTACCTTAACCTCTAGTCGGGTTGAACGGACCACCAATGAGATAAGGATCGACGAACACGGGAAGGTCGAGACTAAAAACGGGTCCACACGGTTGTGAGCTGGAACGGCTTGAGTACGGGTCGTGAGCTGGAGGCAAAATGGTTATCGCCGTCAAGGGTTATGGGTTTGTGGTCAGAACCTTTTAGCTTAGGGTTTTTAGAGTTTCGTGCTGATAGCGTGTTGTAAAACTTTAGGGGAAAGTTATATCATTCATTGATGACATAAGGTACCTTTATATAGGGATTACAAGATATAGAAATATGGAAAGATTACAAATCCTAAACTCATAAGGAAAATGAAATAGTACAAAACCTAATACAAAGGAAAAAGAGAAAAGGACCAGGGGGCTTGATCTATGGGCCAGTTAGGGAAATCCACAATATGGTTTATAACAATGAAATTGTTTTTAGGCCAAACATCGTAACTATGTCCACATATAGTAGAATACACATTCTATGGGTATGAACAACCAGTTCCAAAAATATGAGAAGAAAATATTTGAAAATATTCAGTTTTCATATATTAAAAGTTGTTTTCAAAAAAGTAAAAAATAAAATAAAAAACGTGTATATCTTTTTGTTTTGTTTTTTTGATGAAATTTCAAATTTATTCATTCATTTAGGGAACTAACATGTACAAAAGAATAAAGAACCTTCTTCACTAAGCTCCTAAGAAAAAAACATTCATATGAATCGGAAAAATAAGAACCAAATTACATAGTGTGAAAAAACCATCTTTGTAGAAGTCCTGAGTGTTTGTGACCAGGTTTGTACTTGAGGGACGAGATGCGATTACGCATTGCCTTGTCTATTACCTTGCACATAGCATCTGTTGACATCCAGCTTGTATGGTGCCTCCTCGCATTGCGCTCTCGCCATAAGTGATAAATGACCGTCTGGAAAAGCATTTTAGTTAGAATAGCATCAAGGCTGCTCATACCATGTCCCTGCAGGAAGCTCAACGTCAAAGACCAGTCCGGATTAATGTGGGTTCCAAGTATGCGATTCGCCAGCCCATGCCACACTGTATAAGAATAAGGACAAGCAAAAAATAGATGATCTCTGGTCTCATCTCTTTCACCGCATAAGGTACATCCTTGGATCATACCCAAAGATCTCATCCTATATCCCGTTGACAACCTGTTTTTGACGGCTAGCCAGGTTATAAAAGAATACCGGGGTACCCCTTGGGTGAACCAGACTACTTTGCTCCAACCAACTTTATCTCTCTTGATCCGAATCTGCTCCCAGGTCTTAGAAGCTGAAAACGAGTCTTGATAGTCATCGTCACCCCTCTTCCAGAGAACAACATCCGGTCCATTGTTATGGCCAGGAATCGGCTCACCTGAAATGGTAGTATGGAGGTCATGATAATGTCGACTTCGCTGACCTCGAATAGTCCATCCAGTGTCTGTTACTACATCACATACCTTAGACCGTCGTGACAATCCAGCGGCACCAGTGATATCTATCAAACGCCCCATATCCAACCAATTATCAAACCAGAAATAAATTGATTTCCCATCCTTAACCTCAAACTTGAGAAAAACATAAGCTACATCACGCAGTCTAAGCAGTTTCCTCCACATCCAAGACCCTTTTTGAGTATCTCTCACATCCCAAAAAGAACTATTCTTGAGCAAATAATGCCTAACCCAACAGACCCATAATGAATTATGCTGAGTAAACAGACGCCAAATTAGTTTAAGGCAAAGACCATAGATGAATCCCTCAGCCTTCTCACACCCAGACCTCCCTCCTCCTTTGGATAGCAAAGATCTGCCCAACTGACCTTAGCTTTATGTGTTTGAGTGGGAGATCCTGACCAGAGAAAAGCACAACACATGCTTTCTATCGTTTCTAGACAGGTAGCGGGGAGC
This sequence comes from Eruca vesicaria subsp. sativa, assembly GCA_932364175.1. Lineage (NCBI taxonomy): Eukaryota > Viridiplantae > Streptophyta > Magnoliopsida > Brassicales > Brassicaceae > Eruca > Eruca vesicaria. The sequence goes on along the minus strand of CAKOAT010228487.1, from coordinate 62,315 downwards.
ATAAACGCAGAACTCCAGAAATTGACTATACTCATGATGACTGTATTGATGAGCTGGAGTCTCCCAGCAAAAGACAAGCTTTTATTTGACCAACATAACATTCTGCTGCGCACCTTATCAATCAACGGCTCATAATCAAGAGCTGTTAAAGATTTAGTCATGAGGGGTAAACCCAGATACCTGATGGGGAGAGTGCCGGCACTAATTCCCAGATTAGCTGCTGCTACTTGCAAGTGAGCCACATCCGGTCCTGCTGAGAATATTGTGGATTTAGTAGCGTTGATATGCAACCCAGACATGGATGCAAAGTTCTGCATTACCTCCATGACTCCCTGAAGAGATTCAACTGTGCCATCTGTAAACACTACTATGTCATCTGCAAAGCTTAGATGCGTGAGCTTAATCCCCTGACATTGTGGGTGATATTTGAACCGGTCTTCAGCTGCGGCCTTGTTTAGGAGTTTAGATAGCACATTACTGAGAATAACATATAGATATGGCGAAAGTGAACATCCCTGCCTGATTCCTCTAGCACTCATAAAGAATCCCTCAAGACTGCCGTTAACCGAAACTGAAAATGCTGCAGTAGAAATGCAGAGACGAATCCATTGAAAAAATTGAGGCGGAAGCCCCATCGCTTGCAGAACAGAGGTGATAAATGACCATTTCACAGTGTCAAATGCTTTAGAGATATCAAATTTAACTGCGCTTCTTTGTGTGATAGACGATTTATGGTATCCATTCACCAGCTCTGAAGCCAGCAACACATTTTCTAGGAGGAGTCAGCCTGTGATGAAAGCACTCTGATTTGGCTCAACAGCATCCGGAAAGATGACCTTCAACCTGCTGGCAAGAACCTTAGAAATAACCTTATATAGGAGATTGCAACAGGCAATGGGACGAAAATCTTTCATCTTCTCAGCATTGTCCGTCTTAGGGATGAGGGAGAGAATGGTGGCATTAATTCCGGATGGTAAGAAACCAAACAGAAAAAAAGACTGGATAGCTGTGATAAAGTCCTGACCAATCACTTTCCAAGCAGCCACAAAAAACTCTTTAGTAAACCCGTCAGGCCCTGAAACCTTATCATTGGGGAGCGATAGAAGTGCCTCGTAGATTTCCTGAGCAGTGACTGGAGCAACCAAGGAGGAGGACGCAGCTATGGGACATCTATAAGTCAGCAAGTCCTGCAAAGAAGCTACCGAAACCTCCTCTGTGTGCTCCTGCGCCTGAAGGAACCGCTGAAAGTGGGAGATAGCTTCCTTTTTAATGTCACTTGGTGCTGTGAGGACCTCCCCTTGTTCTGTAACCAGTCTACGAATAGTGTTCCGAGCAGCTCGAGTTTGGACCGTTCTATGGAAAAAAGCTGTATTTTGATCTCCAGCCTGCAGCCATCAAATACACGACTTTTGTCTATAGAATTTCTCCTCAATGCGAGCCAATTTATTCCACTTATCAGAAGCTTCTGCTGCCTGCGTGAAATTCTCAGGAGAAGGATCAGCTAAGACCCTGTTCTGACAGACACACAACTCCTCAAAAGCTTGCTTGGTTCTGTTGGGGAGATCACCATAATGTGTGCGGTTCAAAGCCCGCAGAACCGGCTTTGACTGCTTCAGCTTGTTATGAAAAGATGTGAGAGCGGTGCGGGAATGGTATAAACGATCTGATGAGTTCCAAGCTTCACTTACGTTCGGCAAGAACTCCTCGTTGTCTGCTAAGAAATTAAAAAACCGAAAAGGCTTTCTGACTTCATCATGAGTACCAGTTAAGCGAATCAAACATCGAGCATGGTCTGAAACTCCACCTGCATCAAAGTAGGCATGGCAGTCGGGATATACCCGCAGCCAATCACCGTTGACTAGTACTCTATCCAGCTTTTTACCAATCGGGTCCTCGTCCCTCTTATTCCACCAAGTGAAAAATGCCCCTCCATAGGCCAAATCCACCAAAGAACAATCCGTCACAATCTCCTGAAAAGCCCTCATACCAATCTGATCTATGCGATAATCCATATTACGCGAATGCTCGCTTGAAGAAAGCATAACATTATAGTCGCCTAACAAAACCCAAGGCATGTTTAAATGAGCATAGGCTGCTTGAGTCTCCCTGATTTCCCTCCATAAATGAATTCTCTTTGCTGCCGTATTAAAAGCATAAATCGCAGAACATATGAACTGCTCCCCAGTTTCTGGAATTTGAACTGCACAAGTAATCATTTGAGCACTGCTGTGTAATAGGGTAACAACAACTCTATCTTACCAGCAGAACCATATTCTCCCCAACTGATGATGAGCGTAGTTTGTTATCGATTTCCAGGATGGCATCGCAGCATCCATACATCTCCTGTGATTTCCCTCTTGAACCCTTGTTTCCAGTATACACCCAAACAATGGCTGTTTTGTTTGTATCCAACTCCGAAGAGCGCGATGCTTGCGCGACATATTGAAGCCACGCATGTTCCATGAGAAAAATGATGTCATGACTTCCGACCGGAAGTTTTTTTAGAGTTTCCTTGTCGGTTGACAAATTTCAGGTCTTTAGTTCGAACTACCCTCGGTTTCAAAGCTTTTTGGCTTGACAAGGCTGCAGACTTTTTGATTCCAAGAGGAGCTTGAGTTTCGGAACGTCCAACATCCCCTATTATCTCACCGTCCTCTATATCAATCTCAGCTTCTTTTTCAACTTCGGTATCCTCTTCCTGAATATCCATCAGAGGACTGTATCGAGATGGGGAGACCACAAAGGCTTCTTCCCCCAGCGAACGCTTCTCTTCCAAACGACGCCCCAAAAACGTTTCTGCCCCAGTCTCATTCTGCTGTTTACCAGAGCCTGTTCCCCAGCTACCTTCTACTGCTGCTGGGAATGCCTCAGTAGTAGGATCAGAGAGAGTTATCATCATGTTTTCTTCTGCGGCAACTTCCTTGGAAGTAGCAGCATTAACTTCCTTGGACCCAACCATGGGAATAACTTCCAGTTCTTTTAAGAGGCCAAGTAAACCCCCTGTAGTGCAAGCAGTGTCCTCGATTGTCACTTGTGGTACTGTCCCGAAACTAGTGTCCTCTCCTACATTCTCTGAACGTTTCAGAACCCTGATGCTTATGTCTTTACATTCGGTATTCGAATGACCCCACCCCTGACAAATACTGCATCGGGTTGGAAGCCATGGAAACAACACTTCTATCTCACGCTGCTGATCTTGTTTATCTTTGAACAAAATCTTCTCAACCAAAGGTTGCTTCAAATCAATCTCTGCTAAAACTCGAGCTACATCCAGACGCGTGCAACGCTCCATATGTGGGTGAAGCTTAACAAACTTTCCTACCGCTCTGGTAAGACACTTAAGTCCCTTGTGAGAGAAGAGATCATTAGGAACCCCCTTGAGATAAACCCAGAGAGGCATGGCCGATAGGTCCGGATTGAGAGCCGATTCCGGTGACCATTCATTGACTACAAGAGGCACATCAGAGACGTGCCAATACTTACGAAAAATCACTCGAGCTCGCATCTGAGCGTTTTCGATTCGAAACAAGACCGTTTTCTTGTCAATGAATTGAACATCAATCTTGGAGCCCGCCTTTGGGGATGACCAGATTCGATTCACGGTAGCATGGATGGAACCAACGTGAGGCGCGTCTCCAATGAAGTAGCCTACCACAAAACTCTTCCACAGGAGCTCTGCTTCGTCAAAAACTGAATCTGGGGTCTGGATAGAAGCAACTCCCTTATCAATTTCGATTTCTGGAATTTCTTCAGAGTTTGACTTCTTTGTCCAGGGGGAAACTATACGGGGAGAGGAGGAGGATGGGGAGACCCGCGCCGGTGGAGTCGGAGCCCTTGCCGTTGCAAGATTTTGCTGAGGAGCGCCGCTATCTTTGTTAGGGCTGTCGCCGTCGCCTTCAGACATCGTCGCTCTTATCCAAGATTGCTTTTTTAATTTTGTTTTCTATCTTTTTTTTTTTAAACGTGTATATTTTAATTACTTTAAATTTTTGACAACATTTTAATTTTTTTGACAACACTTTAATTTTTAATATTTTTAATATTTTAATTACTTTGATTATTATTATTTTTATAACACTTGAATTATTTATTATATTTTAATATATTATTGTATTAAGGGAATTATTTCTATTATGAAAATATTTAGTCTAATGGGATATAACGTGTATGAGATTAGTTAAATGAAACGTAGTTACCATTTTTGGTCTAAAAAACCAATTTTCTGTTCTTGTTTTTTTTGGATAAATTGCAACAAACATATGTTAGGATGATCTTGTAGTTTGTGATTTATCTCACCGCCAAACATATGGAAATTGACTTGTAGAGACGAGATTCGGATCAAAATCAGGATGGATCTGATCAAATTGGAAGAGAAAGAGGAGGAGGTTAACCTGCTGGCCGTTGCGAGCTAGTCACCACTATTTTTTCAGTTTTGTTATTTGTTAGCTAGTCACTTGGACGTAACTCGACTCGACCGGTCTCTGCTCTGGTTGCTGACATCTCCCTCCAGATTAGAGCCAAGCTTGATATTCTCTCTCGTCAATCAGCTGGTCGTCCACCTCCGGTTTCCTTGCTTGTTACTTGGTTCACTCATTTTAACAATTAGTATTAGAGTGTGAATGGGAAGCAGAAGAGAGACATGAGAGAGACTCAGGCAGGTGAACTGTTTTGGTGTTGCCATTCACATTTTTTTATGTTTTAAAAAATAAAGGCACGAGATCTGCCCAATGTTTATTTTTTTTTGTCTTGTAGTGTGTAAAGCAGGTCTCCTATATGGCGTTTGTACCCTCACCCCTTTTGATGTTGTTCTCCCATTCCACCCTATTTTTAGCCAATAGATAATTTCGATTGATTTAAATTAATTCCAAAAATTGTCATTTATTAACTCTAAATAGAACTTATTACTGCCTACTAGTTTCACACATACGCTCATTCAAAAGAAAAAAAATCTTAGACAACCAAAATAAAAGACTTTCTTGTGTTGTGTGGCAATTAAAAGAAGTGTTGTAGTTTGTGCTGTGTTGTGCATTATTCATTTGCTCTAGTTGAAGGTTAGATTATCTTATTTTTATTTTGTTAAATTGTATATAATTTTTTATATTAATTTTGATCACTAATTCAAAAAATTCTTGCTAAAGATTTTACAAAGAAGACTGTCGTAGATTTGTGGTGTGCTGTACTAGTAGTATTGAGCCTCATTTCTTTCCAACATAAGGTAAAATATTTTTTTTGTTATTTTATTTATATTTACTTAATCATATTACTTATTTTTGATCAAAGATAATATATCACAAGAAATATATTTATTTGGAAAGTCTCTATACATGATACATTTTAGTGTTTTTGAACATTTATATTTTAGAGTTTTAGAGAGTTTTAGCTCTATTTTATGCATGTAAATAAATAATATAACTGTCTATACATATATATATATATATATACTAAATTAAAATAAAAAATTATCATATTTGATTGATTCAACATATTAAAAATTAAAGTTATATATAAAGAGAGATATTACAAAAAACAATTATGTAAAAAGGATTTATATAATGTATACCATATACATGTAAATTGTTAGAATGATACTTTATAGATGTATCAAATGGAATAAGATATGTGTTACACTTTAATTTACTTAAAATATAAAATAAAAATAAATAATTATAGATGACATTATATTTTTTAAAGAAAATAATAATACATATCTTATTAAGCTATTATTTCTAAATTTTAAATTATACATTAATATGATTTTGTATTGTTGACGAAAATGATTTTGTATCATAAACACGAATATTGAAATAAAATATATTTGGAGGTTTTAGCTATAAAAAATTAACGTGCTGATATGGTCTTTATGAGCTTAATAATATTAAGTTTGTTGAAAAGAAAAAAAACTTAAAAAGCTGAAAAGAGAAAATACATGTACGAAATAAACTAAAAATTGAATGGGGACAAAACTCTAAATTAAATTAATTTGTCTTTCCATTCCTCGTCATTTTCTGTTTGTATTTTTCTGGTGCATGTGCATATATATATTTGTTAAAATATTAAATTAAAAAACTATGCTATAAATATTAGAAAAAATATTCAATAATGATTTAGAAATACTTTTATTTTTTTTTGTAATCAACCAAATAATAAAGTTTGGATTACATTTAATCAACCAAACTAATATTAATTATTTTAAAATTTTAGATATGACGTCAAACCGCCGACAAGATATAACATTTTCCGAAGAAGATGTGAATTTACCTATAGAAACGTACTGTCAGTACGGGTAAGTACTTGATAAAATTTTAAATGTTGTAGAATAATGAATAGTAAAGTCAAATGATTGTATTTTAAAAAAAAAAAATTAGTGGGAAGACAATTTTAGATGGAATCCTAACCGAGAACGAGTATTTATTGAGTTGTACGATCGAGCGATTGCCATGAGTGATTACCGTTTCAAAGATCCTACACCGCTGGTAAAGAGTTTCTCGTTGATAAGTTCAACCAAATGTCTAATTATAACTTAAACTACCGGTTCTTCAAAGAAAAACTTGATCAACTAAAAAGAAAATACAAGAAGTACAAGCATCTTATGAAAAATTCTACGGGCATTTCAGTTGATCCCACGACATATGTGATATCTGCGTCTGATTCTTGCTGGAAAGATCGTGAAGTAAGTACAACAACATCTTATAAAACCAGCATAAGTTTAATAAATGACCAAATCTATAATATTTGTGGTTTAAAACCTATATAATCCTATTGACAGGTAGACAAGATTGTAAAATCATTTAAACGAAAGCCACCGGAGCTTTGGGATGTGATGCAACGATGTTTCATTTTATATGACGTCCAATCACAGTCTCAATACTCTTTGCACCAAAGAAGAGAAGAGTTGATGAATGATGGTCAAAACAATGATGAAGGTCAGTTTTACTCTGAAACATATGGTGGTGATATGCAACACACTCAGGTTCCTGAGACACAAGAAAATGAAGAATTCTATCGTGTTGATATTGATGATGAGTGCATCCTTCAAATGAGTTCATTCTTGAGAATCTGCGTCAGAATTCTTCACCTACTTCTGACCCTTTTCAGATTCCTACTTCAAGAGTTCAACAACGAAGTAGACTAAGGCGTGGAACTAGTTCACAAAGAAGTGCAGGAAATTCTAGGACCTCTGTCAGAAGTGAATCCCAAGGAAGTCGAAGAAAACAATCATCCGAGACAACCCTGACAGATACAATGACTGGCTTTAGAGAGTTTCAACGCCAAAGTTTACAACAACTGCGTCCAAATTCTTTTGACGAAGATGATTATAATGAATTCGATACTGCTGTGAAGATATTCGAATAAATGGAGCTACTAAATGACACCAATTTCTATTGGGCGTGCATTCATGCACTCAAAGAAGAAAGATTTTGGCGCAAGTACTTTATTGACAGAGCGGAAAGAACACAGAAGAAAAATTGAAGTTTTTACAAGCTCTTACTGGATATACGCAGAACATCGAATACGTGGGAAAGCGGTTAGAATCTGGACAAATGTTTGGTAGTCCAACTTGTGGGCAATGGAGTTCTGGTTTTCAACAATGGGAAACACCTCCAAATCAACCACAGTGGGGTACACCTCCAGCTACACCACAGTGGGGAATACCGCCAAATGCCCCGCAATGGAGTTCATCTTCAAATGCTCAGCAATGGCTTACACCATCAAATGCTCCACAATGGGGGTGAACCGCCAAATGCTCCGCAATGGATTTCATCTGCAAATGCTCTGCAGTGGGGTACACAACATGTTCCACAATTGGGTGCACCTCAAAATTCTCAACAATGGGGTTCATCACCAAATATTCAACAATGGGGTTCATCACCAAATACTCAACATTGAGGTCCTACATCTGCTGTTCTACAATGGGGTTTATCACCGACAACTCATCAATGGGGTTCATCACAAGATGCTCCACAACATATTCTTCAAAGAAATGTTCAACGTGGATTTTCCCAAGAAACAGAAGTACAAACTACAACAAATGAAAAGGAAAATCATGTTTCTGAGAATGTTGTCAGAGGAGTATCACCAGAATTTGGTTTCACAAACTATGCTTCTACAAGTTTAACATCACGTCCAAGAAGAGGAGAATTATTCAACATATAGGAATCTGAATGAGAACTAAATCTAAATGAAACACATGAAAGTAATTCCACATCAGATAACTAGTTTAATAAGATTTGTGTTTTGTTAGTAGTGGTTATGTTTTGTTTCAAATTATATTTTGTAATTTCTGTTATTGTGTTATATTTTGGTTAATGATACTTTTCATTGATTAAGTTTTTATTTTATGATAAAAAAACTTTCAGGATTTTCGTATATGTCAGTTGCGATCACAAAATCCCCACAGTCTAACTCATGATGAGAGAACTGAGTTATGGAATCTGCTAAATGAGCAATTTGAAGAGTAATAATTCAACCATCACTGAGTTATTACAATCGTTATTTTGAAAGAGGACCAGTTCAAACCGGTGGCTGTTTAGGGTGGAGAAATATTTGGGGTCGATTACAAGTAGATGATGCTGCATGTCTTCAGTTACTACGAATGTCTCTGGATGCTTTTAGATCTCTTTGTGACATATTGCAATCAAAATATGGTACGCATCCTACGCTTAATGTTAGTATCGAAGAGAGTGTAGCAATGTTTTTGAAAATTTGTGGGCATAATGAAGTTCAAAGAGATGTTGGATTATGGTTTGGACGACCACATGAGACAGTGAATAGAAAGTTTTTTGAAGTTCTTAGAGGGACATAGTTACTTGTTTGTGATTATGTCAAGACTCCAGCAAGACAAGAACTACTTCGAATTCCTGAAAGACTGCAAACAGACAGAAGATATTGGCCATATTTTAGTGGATGTGTTGGAGCTATGGATGGAGTTCATGTATGTGTTAAAGTGAAGCATGAACTACAGGGAATGTACTGGAATCGACATGATATGATATCGTTTAAATCATGGAAATATGTGATCTAAATATGTTGTTTACATATGTTTGGAATGGAGCACCCGGATCTTGTCACGATACAACAGTTCTCACGATAACACAAGACAGTGATTTTGAATTTCCTTTGCCTCCAGCAGATAAGTATTATGTAATAGATTCTGGATATCCAAATAAGCGAGATTTTTTGGCTCCCTATAGATCTTCTCAGAGTGGGGTTATTAGGTATCACATGGCTCATTTCAACAACGGTCCTCGTCCTAAGAATAAACAATAGTTGTTTAATCAATGTCATGCATCTGTACGTTCTGTTATTGAAAGGACATCTGGAGTTTGGAAGAAGAAATTGAGGATTATGAGTGATTTTCCCAGATCTGATATTGCAGTTCAAAAAAGAGTGGTAACTACTGCAATGGGACTACACAATTTCATCAGAATTTCAAATTATTTTCATGAGGATTTTGTTGAAGTAATGAGACACACAAATTTCAGCAACGAAGATTCTGAAAGTGATCCTCGTGATTTGGAGACAACAAATATGGCGGATGGAAATCATATGATGAACATTAGAGACAACATCGTAGATATGTTATGGGCAAATCATTAAATTATTTTACCTTTGTTTATGTATTTTTTCATTATGTATTTTGATATTTTGGTATAGTTTTATCATTGAAATACATGATCTGCATTTTTTGAACTGATTTTACTATTCATAACTTCTAGAATAACTTGTTCTGCTTGATATGCATCTTTTCTGCTTGATCTGCATCTCTTCTGCTTGATCTACATCTCTTCTGTATGATTCGCTTGATATGCACTTGTGTTGCTTGATCAGCATGATCTGCTGGATCTGTTCTGCTTGAACTGCTTTTACCATTCGGAACCTTAGTTATGATTTTTTTGTATGCATTTCCTTAGGAAATGAGAATCAATGATGTAATCATGCTGGTAATGTTTATTACAGTAATGGAAGTTATTAAAACAAAAAAATTAATTATCAGAGGAAAAGCTGACAAAATTAAATTATCAGAGTAAAATGAAAAAATGGAGTACTAAATTCGAAAACATTTTAAGCATCGGCCTACATACATGCATGCTTTAGCTAAAGCTGAGAGAGTAGCCAAATAAGAGATTTTTTTCAAGTTTGAATTTGTTCATTTGGAATTTGGGTTCTTCTACTTCATTTTTATTTACTTATCTTAATAAAGATTATAATTATATCCCTCATTTATGTATTTTAAATTTATATAATTTTACTTAGTTCCTTTATATTATTTATTTTAATTAGTTATTTTAGAAATTAGGTTTTTATTTTTTTAAATATAAGTATGTAATAATCAAAGATTCTCTTTTTTTTTTTTTGTTTTTACAACAAAAGCTACCCTAAGTAGCTGGTCCTACCGGTTAAGAAAGCTAAACAAAAGGTATACAATCAACATATAATACAGCTGAAGGAGAACGCTTTGTACTCTGTACAAGCTTGTCCGCCATAGTGTTAATTCCTATATTTTTTCTCTTCTAATTTCTCTCTTAAGCAAAGTGTGCTTTTATTGCATGATTATTGATCAAGATTAGACAAATTTTCATGAAACAAGCTTTAATGGTAGTTACCACCATGTCCTGATCACTCTTTTTTAACATATATCTAAGAATTCACCTGAAGTGAATTTTAATGGTTGTAACTACCAAATCTCATTCAAATATTTTTTGTTGGAATCATCATGAATTAAGCTTTAATGGTTATAACCACCAAATCTTTGTCTGATTTCACCTAACTAAAACATATATATTTTTCTTTTTTTTCGTAGTCAAAGATTCAATTACAACAATTTGTATATGTATCTTACATTTGTTTTAGTTTGTTTATAAAAAATAAAATTAAAATGGAGTAATACATCTTTTTAACATGTCTTGCACTAGTCAAATTTTGTTTTATCAAAGTTTTATGAAAATTTTGTTTTATCAAAGTTTTGATATAAATGAGTTAATATCTTTGTTAAAATTGTTTCATATTTGATTAAAATATTGTATGATTGATGTAACAACCCGTATTAATTTTGTTAATTTAAATATTTTGCAAAATGATTGAAGATATGCAATAATCTACTTATACAAGCGAACAACAAATATAATAGGCCAATAAAGAAATGTAAAATCTAATAATGCAGTCCCAAGTAATCAACTTGTTTCGGCTTTTGAGATTAAGAGACCATCGATTTTCTACGTATTAGACAGTATTTTCTTGTTGTTCAAAAAAAAGACAGTATTTTCTTAAACAAAAGTTATCATTTTGGTCGGTGAACAGCTGCTTACTTTTCTAATGATAAAAAAACATTCTGCCCAGACCATAAAGAATCGTAAACTGGAGCCGGAAATGGACAGCGACCCCTATCTATGGCTAATTTGGTATATTTGAGAGGCTCGCAATGATAAGCTGTTCAGAGGTATCGATAGAGACCCTCTGGAGTTAGCCCGGTACGCAGAGAGTGAGTGTCATGACTGGTTTCAAACAAATGAACATATTATATTGCCAGATCAAGGTAACATAGATATCGACCAAACCATAAGTCTGAGAGACATCTGTATGGTTGACGGTTCTTGGACACCTACAGATCAATTCAGTGGATGTGGATGGGTATGAAATGACAGTATGGAAAATAGCCAGCTAATGGGTATGCATAATTTCAGTAGAATGGAGTCTGATTTGCACTCTGAGCTGGAAGCACTGCGGTGGGTAATGTTGGTGTTGCTGACTCTTTAGCTAAATATTCTCGGTCCTTTTATCGAGAATTGTTGTATGTTGGTTGTTTTATTTCGGTGTGGCTTCCCAAACCACCTCAAGCTTGAGTAATAGATCAGTCTTTCGTTGTAAAAAAAAAAAGAACCGTAACCACCTTCTTTTTTTTAGTACACGGAGGAGGTACCCTGACTCAAAACTAAACTACTCGACTTACATAGTTACAGTACATAACACATTGGGACAGAATCATGGAAGTGATTGTTGTCATTCTCCACTAGACAAGTTGCGGCTTTTTCTGTTATGTGATGTATTCCACTTTATTTGGTTGGAAAGGAACATGAAGAAGCATAGCGAATTAGCGAGCCAGCAAGTCAAGCCACCAACCTTGTGTTCCAAAGCTTGGACAAGTTGCTAGACAGGTTTGGAATCGACTTATTTCTGTTCAAAAGCTTAGACAAGTTGGTTAACAGAAACTCGGTTTACTTATCTATGAAAATAGTTGAAATAACGATCTTCTTCTTATACTAAATATCTCTTATGTACTTTTAAGAAAACAAGAAGAGAGTCACACCTGATGCAAAAAGGATTTGTTATGTTTAATTAATCTTACATTCACTCAAAATATTCATATATTAATTAGTAGGTTTTGAATAAATTATTTAATTTGTAGATTTTGCAAGACAAAATGATTAATGGTCTTTAGTAATACATGAAGTCCAGCATCTCTACTTTGTGTTCAAATAACTGACAAGCCCATCCAATGCATTGTATGAGGAGCCTCCACTTCTCAGAGAGGCTTTGAGCTTTTCTTTCAAAACAAGTGCTCTCTCCCTCATCCCTGCACCTGCTTCATCCAAGATCAATCTCTTCACAGCTCCCTCCACCTTGCCTCTTTCCACTTCACCTTGAATCTGAATCCCTATTTCCCAAACACTTACTATGTACGCTGCATTTATCTTCTGCTCGCTTTGAAAAGGCCTACAAATCAGTGGAACTCCTTCCACAATGCTCTCCAGTGTTGAGTTCCAACCACAGTGGCTCCAGAAGCCTCCCACCGCAGAATGTTTTAGTACTTCTATCTGCGGTGCACGTTTCACAATGTATCCTCTTTCTGAGATCACTCTACTGACTTCATTTGGAAATATCTCTATCCCGTCTGATTCAAGGATAGAGCCTGGTCTAATGACCCATAAAAAAGGTTGGTTGCTATTACATAAACCCCAAGCCATCTCCAAAACTTCCTTGGTTTCCATTTTAGCTACGGTTCCCACACTTATGTATATGACTGACCTCGGTTTCTGCTTGTTTAACCATTCAATGCAGCCCTTGTCCTCTTCCAGTAAACTAGCAGTAACGTGAAGAGGGCCTAATGCGTACACTTCAATTCCAAGTTCTTGTTTCAGCCATGACACAGACAAGCTCTCTAGACAACTCGTCGTATTAAAAATAACAGCTGAAGCTGTTCTTTTGTTGACTACTTCCCGACGAATCTTCAAAACTGGCTCCATTGGCCCGAATCCTGAAGGTAGCAGGTCTTTGTATTTTAACGGATGCAAATTCCCCACCACCTTTTCTTGCATTTCATGGTCTGCATAGTTAAGAAGACCAACCATGTTTTATTGAAACACTAGAGAAGGCCCGTGCATTGCAACGGGTTTTCTTTGATGTTTTAATTTAATAAGAACATAAAAATAAAAACTAATTTTATTATAGATTTACGATTCTTTTTGCATAAGTTGTGTTGAGATTTATCTTATAGTCACAAACTCATTAATAGAATTGGAATTGAAAAATATACTAACAATACAATTAGAATAATTTTTCAGAGGACATGTGGTGTCTGATTACGAACATCTATTTTCTCCATATTATTTATATATCCAATTACATCTGTAACAAAATCATTCTATACAATAATGTTATTTCAAGCAAAACTCATTACAAATACCCAATCATTTGATAGAAATATACAATGTTCGACAACCAAATTGATACAAAAAATTGATATCAGTTTATGAATATTACCATATAAACCGTATGAAATTTTTCAGTTGAGTAATATCTTCATAATTTCGAAAAGAAAATTTTCAGGCGGTGTATGACGTAATTTTTTTCCACACATGCACTTATTTGTCTTTTGGTCAATCTTATCTGAAATGTATGATCTGAGAGTTTGTAGTTTTTATTGCAATTTTACAAATTAAAATTGCAGATTTCAATAAGGATTTCTTCACGTAACCCATCTCCCAATTTTTCAATAAGATAATAATGCACATAACCTTGAATAGTATTTTCCTACATAATAAAAAAAATTATTTTAATGATGAAATTATAGAAATTTTTTTTAATAATTAAAATATTTACCTTCTCATCAAGTAGGAGAAAGTTCATTCCTATAAGCTCATTATTCTTGTTTAAATTTCTTGCTTCCAATTTCTAGTAAGATGTAATACAATACGATGGTAAAGAAGTTTCTTATTTAACTGATCTAGTGTTAAAAAAATTTCTGAAGCTATTGTTTCTTGATAAGATTCCTGGTAGAAAATTGAATTACGGTTTCATTTATAAATAATAAATAGAACAAACACACACAAGCATAAATCTATTCTATTAAAATAAAGTCATTCTTTTTATCTACTGATACAAGATATCATTTAAATTTGGACCCTTTCTAGAATGTTACAAATAATATAAATTATATAATTGATTGAACCGTATTACTTAAATTAAACCAACACAATTAATGTAAAAAGACGACCTTAATGTAAACTACCTTCAAAATACGACATATATCTATGTGTATACCGAAAACATATATTTTTTCCTACAAATATGGAATGTTCTAAAAGAATATATATCATCAAAATATGGAATATGGAAATCTACTAATTATACTTAAATTAAACCAGTGGTTATTTATGGAATATAGTCTTGGGCTTACTTTTATTTTTTGAACAAATTATATACTTTGGTTTTTGGGATTAGTATTAAGAAAAAACTCCAAAAAACATTGAATAAACTTTTCACCATAAAAGATCAAAAATCAGTTATTATTTTCAGACCCAAAAGGTATTTAATATTTTTAAGAAAACAAGATTATCTATTATTAATCATTTATTTAAATCATGTACTTTAAAACATGTTAATATATATTTTTATTTTAAATAACAATCACTTTGTTTTGATAAATTTCAATTGTAACTTTTAAATAATTTATTGTTTTTTTTCTTAAATAATTTTCTCATTAGAAAAATGTAAAGCAAAATCAAAAACCAAATCTAAAAACTAAAATCCAAAACTAAAAGATGAAAACACATATTTTTTTTTTGCTTTGTTTATTTACACAATAAACTATTTCAATTTTTTTTTTAAATTTGTTTTCATCTTTTCAGTTTTAAATTAGTTGTTTGATTATTTGAGATTTCTTTGTTGGTAATATCTGTTCAAACTAACTCAGCGGGTTTAAAAATTAAAAACCCAAACCAAAAACTGAAAATGAAAAGTAGAAACTTAAAAACTAAAAACCAAAAACCAAAATCTAAAAATAAAAAGTGAAACTAAAAACTAATGAAAAACAATCATCACCACAAATTTTGCTGAACTGATTTTATATCAAAATATTATTTAAATTAAGACAAACCCCAATTATATAAATTTTTAATCATAAAAAATTTATGCGCTTTTAAGCGCGGGTCAAAATCTAGTAAATATATTAAAGTAATATATTGGCGTTGTCATTAACTTACCTAGCATAACCAATTTGAGATGGTCAATACAAACAAACACACATAAGCATAATACCGACATTAACTTATGTTGTACAACATCGTAACTAAAAAAAAATAACACGCAAAAATGTGAAATATGATGCAAAAAACTCACTTAATGGCAAAATATGAGAGAGCTTAGTCTTATATATATATATATATATATATATGAATAATTGTAATTTCTTTTGGTTTAAGATCTTTTTAATTAGGATTTGAATAAAGAAAAATTAACATTAAACACTCTTTTATAATTTTCTGGTTTAAGATTTTTAAAGGTTAATTAATATCAATTTTTTTTTATAATTTTCTGGTTTAAAATTAGTACTAAAGAACTTATTTTAAATTTTTTTTTTGTATAGGATTTGTAAAAAACAAAAATACTATTACTTTTTTTCAAAAAATCTTGTTGCTATATGAATAATTATAGTTCTTTTTGGGTTATTATCTTTTTAATTAGGATTTGAATAAAAGAAAATTAAGATTAAACACTCTTTTACATTTTTGGTTTAATATTTTTAAAAAGGATAATTACTTTCAAATTTTGTTTACAACTATTTTTTTTCTTAATGATTTTGGAGAATAAAAATTTGTATTTAATAAGTTATTTGTACATATCGTTTTGGTAAAAAGTTTGTAAAAACGAAAAATTATATGATTTTATTCAAAAAATTGTGTTAATATGTAAATAATGATAGTTCTTTTTGGTTTATGATATTTTTAATTAGAATTTGAATTAAAAATTAACATTAAACGCTCTTTTACAATTTTTGGTTTAAGATTTCAAAAGATTTTTAAAAGGATAACTATTATCAAATATTTTTTACAATTATTTTTTAATGATTTTATAAAAGGAAAATTAGTATTAACAACTGTCACAATCTTAGATATATAACAGACATGTGTCGTGGTCGTGTTAATTGGAAACTTTTGAAGAACCAAACTTATTATGTTTTTAATGATTTTATAAAAGGAAAATTTGTATTAACACATGTCACAATCTTAGATATATAACTGACATATGTTGTGATCGTGTTAATTAGTAACTTTGAAGAACCAAGCTTTATATAGTAAGATATGGTAATATGGTTTCAAAATGAGTTTGGTTTTGTGTACCTTCCATGTCGATCAAAAATTTCTCTGAATCAAGTTTGCTAAAAACACAGCGCGAAACATGATTTGTAGCACTCTGAGTGCTGAAAATAACACTCGGAAGCTTGAACTCTTTAGCTATAGATCCACAAAAATACATGAACTCGTCGTAGATGATACAAGCAATATCATTGCCATGTTGCAGCAACAACTGACTTATACAGACCTTAAAGCTTGCCTCACTCGTTTTATTGAGCTTTAACAAAAATTCAATTTGACCGTGTCCCACGACTTCATTCATTGACAAGCTTCTTGGTAAGGTGACAAATTGAAAACCAGAAAATTGTTGCAGAGAGCTTACTAGATTGAATTGTACTTGAACAACAGTAATTGAAAACCCCTTTGAGTTAAGAGCTTCTCCGAGTTGCATCATTGGAGTTACATGCCCTTGCGATGGAACTGGGACTAATACTATCCTTCTCTTTGTTTCCTTTTTCTCCATAGCTTAATATCTCTCTCTCTCTCTCTCTTTCTTACTCATGCACCCCTTAATGGAGAACGATTCTATATAAGTGATCTAAATAATTAATAAAATGCCATTTGTATTAATGAAATATTCCACAATCTTCAAAAGATGCTATTTTAGTTATTCCTCATGTGGCATCTACCTTTTCTTAATGCAATGACCTTTCCACTTGCTAGTGATGAAACAAAGAAGTAAATATTGTTTAAACCTACTGGCAAGTTTGTGTTTGTTTTGGTTCTTTTTTAGCACATGGTAGTCTTTGTTTTGAGATTTACCTAGTTATTAAAATATCAAGAAATTTAAATCTTCAAACAATAATTATTTCCCCGAAATGTAAATATTCTCTTTATTAAAAATTATATCCTCAAAGTAGCCACATGCATGGTTCTCCAATCTTGGTGAACTCATAGCATCAAATTACTTTTATATTATAATTTATTTATGTGCTTTAAGAAGTGCAAATCTCACTGTTGGTATGTTCACGAGAGGGAGCAACGTTCGATATTGAAAGCTCTTTCCCTGAAATTTGGCAATAGGCTAATTTCCAGTGGACCATTTTAGAATCCAAATGTTTGTGAATCATAAAATATGAGGAAATTGGCAAGGACACTTGGCGTGCGTGGAGTTAATGATTAAGCTAGAACAAAGGCGAGACGTGAGTATAATTCATTGAATTTTATTAGGGGCTGAGAATGTGTCTTTTGAGTCCAACGGTTCAGATTTCATCTTGTGACATTCTTGTTAGCTCCCTATTTATCGAGAGACGACGAAGTCCCCTCAGAAGTTGCATTGCATTGCACATACATAACGTATAGAGAGTTTTCATTACAAAAAACGAACAGGGTAGAGTATAAGGGGATAAGAAGAAAGAGATCAAGACAATGTCGTGGCAAACTTATGTTGATGAGCATTTGATGTGCGATGTCGGTGATGGCCAAGGTCACCACCTCACCGCTGCCGCCATCATCGGCCATGACGGTAGCGTTTGGGCTCAGAGTGCTAATTTTCCTCAGGTTTCTCTCTCTCTCTATTCCTTGATGGTCCATGACCGCGTTCTTGAAGACTTGTACTTGTATTTTCTTAATCCTTGCTTGCTTTGTTTTGATCATCCAGTATGAAACACAATGGAACTGAGAAAATATTTTATTGGAGACAGATACTTGTTTCCCAAGTTATCTCCAATATATGTATATGTTTATAAATTAACAGATCACCTATGTGATTTCTACATTTTCTTACTGGTTATGCATAAGTGCAACTGATTTTGGATATGGTTCCACGATCGATTAGTTTTTAACTGGATCTCAAAAGTATATATGATGATTCATTCCATCTCTTCAAAACAGTTCAAGCCTCAAGAGATGACAGATATCATGAAAGATTTCGATGAGCCGGGTCACCTCGCTCCTACAGGCCTGTTCCTCGCAGGACTAAAGTATATGGTTATCCAAGGCGAGCCTGGTGCAGTCATTCGTGGCAAGAAGGTAACATTAGGAGCATTTTATAGATTAAAATAATGGTTATTTTCGCTCATTCCGAAAATTAGTTTATAAAATGCGTTAAATATATTTCTATTTTTCAAATGTTAATTTCTTTTTGAGAGCTTTATATATGTCTATTTCTAGACATTTTTAGTTTCCTCTTGAGATAGATGCAAATGAAAATTTAGAAATTTCGTTTGAAACAATCACTCTGTGCATCGATAGTTTCTTTGATTTTACATATTCATTTAGTACCTCGTTAATTATTTTACATAAAACTCACAACATTAAATATATAAGACAAATTCACTTGTCTATTGTAAATGTAAATGGCGAACGCAAATGGACCTCACAACCTTCTGCTTGACAGTTTTTACTTTTTACTTTAGAAAAAATAATGATGAAGCTTAACTGAAACATGTTATATATTGCAAAAACAATGCAAATTTTATATGTAAAAACATTCCGCGCATATGCAAACGTAAACACAGAAAATGCATTTGGAATGATTCATGCTTAAGATTAGGAGAATCGAGTCTTGCAAAGATGGTTTATGGTTAACTATGTATGTAATCACTCGATATCTGATGTTAAGACTCTGTTTCAAACTCTAAACCGTTATTAGCGTTTGGAATTTGCCGGATTCTTATTAAAACGTGTGCAGGGAGCTGGAGGAATCACGATCAAGAAAACAGGACAGTCAATGGTGTTTGGTCTATACGAAGAACCAGTGACTCCAGGACAATGTAACATGGTCGTCGAGAGGTTGGGTGATTACTTGGTCGAACAGGATCTCTGAAACCTTCTAGAATGCTATATTGCTGTTTAAGCCATTGTTTCACTTTTGTTTATGGTTGGGTGCATGGTTTTTTTCTTCCTAATTTAATTTTTGGTCTTTCTGGTTCCTACTTTATCAAAGTTTTTCAAAAAAAAGGCTGAAGCCTAAGGCTTGCAGATAATAACACAAAAGAAGAAGCATTCCTCTTTAGCATTGTATCCTGGTTATTTTTGTTTATTCTGGTTTAATTTTATCTTTAACAATTATTTATTGCGTATATGTATATATTCATGAGGTTCTGATTAATATGTATTTTTTTTTTGAAAAATGTGTTTTGTTTTACCTTAATTGAAATTATAACTTAGCAAAATTATTATATAGTATTATAGAAAATAAATGAATATTTTCGCTTCTTGCTTTTTCTCTTAGAAAACATCGAAAATAATAATGTTAAAAAGGAAAAATCTGATATATAACGAAAAATCATAAAATATGGTGGCCACAAGAATACATACATAGATGGCCACGTCAAATTGTCGTTTAGGTAACGTAGAAGGCTTTACTAAGCTGTGTTATGGGGTTCACCGTCTCAACCGAACACAAACACAAACAATATGAGCAATCATCAAGCTGTGAGATACAATTTTCCTGACCAAATCACGTACATTTATTTTATCTTTAATAACTGGCTTGTGTAATCTTTTTGATCGTGTGATTTATGGTCCATGTGAAGCAGGTGTTGAAGCAACTGGAGCCATGGCATGAGCTCAAAAATAAAGTGGTTCTTGTGACAGGAGCTTCCTCTGGTATAGGAAAAGAGATCTGTCTTGATTTGGGCAGAGCTGGCTGTAAGATTATCGCAGTAGCACGTCGCGTAGACCGCCTCAACTCTCTATGCTCTGATATCAACAGCTTTGGTTCAACCGGTACCCAAGCTGCAGCTATCGAGCTAGACGTTGCATCGGACGCAGCCACCATTCGTAAAGCGGTTAGGGAAGCTTGGGAAATCTTTGGGAAGATCGATGTGTTGATCAACAATGCTGGAATTAGAGGCAATGTCAAGTCGAGTTTGGATTTGTCGGAGGACGAATGGGACGAAGTGTTGAGGACCAACTTAACCGGACCATGGTTGGTCTCCAAATACGTCTGTATTTTAATGCGTGACGCTAAACAAGGTGGCTCGGTGATAAACATCTCTTCGATGGCGGGGGTTCACCGTGGTATGCTGCCTGGTGCAGTCGCTTATGCTTGTTCCAAAGGCAGTGTAGACACCATGACAAGGATGATGGCTATTGAGTTAGGTGTTTACAAGATCAGAGTGAACTCGATTGCGCCGGGGTTGTTCAAGTCAGAGATAACACAAGGTCTTATGGTAAAAGAGTGGCTCAAGAAGGTGAACGAGCGGACAGTCCCGTTAAAGACGCAACAGACCGTGAATCCGGGGCTTACCTCTCTCGTTCGGTATCTCATTCATGACTCTTCTCAATATGTCTCTGGCAATACATACTTTGTTGATTCCGGAGCTTCATTACCCGGTCTGCCTGTTTTTTCTTCTCTTTGAACCCCAAATCTTGTGTGTTGTGAACAATAATAAGTTGAATACATTTACACATTCTCCAGCTACATCTTGCTCTCAGCCATGGTCGCATAGTTGTTATGGCGATGGACAATATGCCATTCGTTTGGTCAGATTGGATGCTCTTCTCTAGGTCAGATATCCTATTAGAGTCAGATGTGCATCACCAAATGTTCAATCCCTTGATTCTTATGACATTGTTTGCTTTGAGACTAATCCTTTGTTCTTTTCAAAATACCATATACTTAGTGGAGTAAAACTATATTTAGATATATCGAATAAGAGATTCAAATTACTTAATTTACTATGATTGTCCTCTTTTTAAATGAAGGACTACAAAACCTTGATTTGAAATCAGTTTGTTGTGGCCATATCTACTATCCAAACGCTCTACTAAAGCCAGATCAGATCAGATGACCAAATGACCATATCTACTCCAGACGAAACGAACATTTTATCAGTGTCAGATGTCTGACACTAAATGTCTAGACTTATTCTTGGGTTCAACTCCTAGAATGAACCTCTAGACTCATTAACCAATAATATTTGATTATTTAATATTTGATATCTTTTAAAAGCAAAATAATACAGAATTTAAGTTGTATTATATCTTTTAAATAAAATATAAATTAATATTGTTAACAAAATCAGCAGAATACTAAACCTTAAATCTTACACAAATTTAATTTTAAAAGACACTGAATATAAAATAATGCAAATTAAATTCATATACATTTCACACATTAACTTTGTATTATTCTTAAACATTTTTTTTTCAAATAACAAAGTATAGTTATATTTTTGCTCCAGCTTTAAAACTGTGGATTTATTTCCAAAATAAATCAATTTATTTGATATAAATTTATATTTTTGATTATTTATTTACATTTAAATGTTACAAAGAAAACATTATAAATGTGCAAATTATAATATGTTAACCTTTTAACAGAAATTATTTTGACGATGAAATATGTAATCAGGTTTAAATAAAATCAGGATATTTTTACATTTATTAGAATTTTGAATTATTAACGTAATTAATAATATTTGTATTCGAAAAACGTATGTGCAATCGCCCTGTAAGTCTGGGTCCCGAATCCGTTTAATTTTTGACCTATAAAATATTGATTTATTGTATTGATCTAAATTTTTCTAAATTTAATTAATAAGATAATTTCAATATCTATTTGCGACATTTTCATATTTGATATGAATCCACGATAAAAATAGTAAATTGAGTGATTTGCATATAATCCATCTGGGACTTTAGATTAAATTATAAAATTTATATTCAAAAACTCCGTAAAACCTGGTTAGAAACCCATAATATTTTTATTGACCCATGATCCGGTAATGGTTGACCCAAAAAACTAGATAAATCTAACCATCTTTTATTTCTGTTTAATTTTAAATTTAATTTCATGATAATTAATATTTAATTTATTTATATGAAAAATTATAATTTGGTAGATAAATTAGTCAACTAATTTGTATTTCATGAATCTGAAATAAATCTAATTATATTTGGTAAATGAAAATAATTTTTATATTAACTTTTTAATGGTAAATAATATTATATTAATATATTATCTATTTTGTTAAAAGGACAGGGTTAGTAAATATAAAGCATAAACTTAGATTTTAAATATTAGTAGTCATCATAATAGTAAGAATAAAGGTGGATATTAATTTACTGGATTAATTGATGTATATTTTATAAGTAAAGTATTATTAGTTGATTAACTCTCCCTCTATTTTACTTTAGTTGTCATTTTAGGTTTTTACATACAGATTAGGAAAACATTTAATTTTACATATTTTAAAGATAAAAAGACAATTACCTATACACCTAACCAATTTTCAACTAATAGTAAAATAGAATAGCATATAAGGTTAATAAATTTTACACTGAAATTATCAAATGATATTTATTTTAAAACAAAAAGTTTACTCTACAATGACAAGTAAATTAAAACGGAGGGAGTACTATATATTGTCCGAACAAAATGTGTAGATTTTTTTTTGTTTAAATGGTTGTAGTTATTATACAGATTTTAATCGAACATATACAATAATTTATTTGTACACTCTCATAAATGTGGTAGTTGTTGATTGTAGAATATATGGATTAAAGGAAAACAATTATAAAATATTTGGTTTATTTTTTGAAAATAGTGGTTACAAAATGTATATTCAAATGCAGTTATAATTGTTGGACATAATATTTTATCAATTGGACATTTTTCTAATTTAATAGTATTGATATTTCTGTCTCCGTGTTTTAATACATAATGTCTTAGAACAATTTGTTTGTTTCAAATTATATGAGCAATGATATTATGCATTGTATTTTATTATTAGTTAAATTATGGTTAAATAAATAAATAATGATACTTTTATTTTGGGAATGTAAAAAATTAAATATTTCTTAATTTATGTATATAATTCTAATATGTCATCTAGTAAAAAGAGAGGAAGCACTTATTTACTATTTCCTCTGTTTCTGAATAAGTGTCACTTTGACATTTTTCACATAGAAAAAAAATGATTAAAATGTATTTAAGTTATCACTAATTACACCTATATGACCAATGATATTTAAAATAAATAGAATTCTTTATAGAATCAATGCATTTTACGGTTAATTTTAAGCTGAAAGTAAATATAGTTTGCATTGAAATTCTAAAGTGACATTTTATGTGCAAGAAAAAAATGCTAAAATGATACTTACAGTAGAACTTCTATAAATTAATACTCGATAAATTAATAATTTCTATAAATTAATAAATTTTATCGGTCCCAACTTGAACCGGTTCAAAATTTGACACAAATTGATAAAATAATAAGATAATTTTCTATGTAAATATATGGTCCCATTAAATTATAACTTAATAATTATATGAATACATATTTTAATAAGAACATATCATTATATTGTTTATTTCTTTTATCACAATAGGATTCTTTTTATATTTTCTTAACACTCTATTATATTTTTGATGAGATTTGGTAATATTATGTCTAAAACCACATTTAGATTATAGGCAATATATATTATATACAAAAAATAATATAGTAAAATTCATATAAGTGCCAAATTTTTTTAAAACAATAACTAATGTTTATACATTAAAATGAAATATTTTTTATTTTAGGAAAAAGTATTTTAACAATAAAAAATCCAAACAAGGAAATATTTGTAAATTAATATTTTTATAAATTAATAAAATTTCAAAGTCCCAACATTATTAATTTATAAAGGTTTTACCGTATTATGAAAGAAAAATGAGTATAACAGTTTTTCTTTGTTTCTGTGCTCCCAAGAATCATAGGTTTTAGAGATGCTATAATCATTTTTTGTGATTAATGGAGTCCCAGACTCTATACCAGTCAATGTTTGGCTCAGATTTTTACCGATATGTTGAGTTGAGGCATCAAGCGAACATTAGGCTTGCGCACAAGGCAAGTATCCGACATTGTTGATGTATTTGTTATCGGACTTGATTTGTTTAATCAACAGTAAATTTTATTTGTATTTGGTTTATTCTAAACAAGTATTTGTGCTATTAAGTACTTGTAAATTTTTAGAATATTTGTGTATTACTTGACTTGATTTATTATTTAATTTTGTTTTGTATTTGACTTGGTTTGATACTTATTTTTCAATTATTTAATCTATTTTTCTTGAATACTTAAACATGAAATATTTGAAATCCAAAACATAATTTCATATACACATAAAAATTTCCAAGCATAAGTTATTAAACACACAATTCTTTTTTAGTTGTGATGAAAATATAATACAATTGATAACTTTTAATTTAAAATAATAAAATATATACCAAATTTTGAATAAATTAAGTATTATATAACAAACAACGAAAAAAATAACCGATAACCAAGTAACAAATTAAGTAACAAGTCAAATAATTAAAAATAAAAATAAATTTGATATTTAACTTGTACTTACAAGTAATTAAATTCATTTACTTATTACTCGACTTGATTATGCCAAATATTTATTTTTTCAAATTAAAAAAAATTAAAAACCGAGTCAAGTAACAAGTATAAACCGAATATCAAATAATAGTGCCCATGCCTAACGAACATTACAATCCAATATTTGCTGGCAACGTAAAAGGGAAATAATAAGGAACAAAAAAATAGAGCACTCTGTTTGGGCATTGAGGCATGTGCGTTGTCTTGCACTCTTAGTCCTAGTACATAATTAAGCCGTCCCCACCACAATTTGTTGAAGGAAGTGGGTTTCATCCCATTCTTAACTTGCTCCAAAAATCCAATTTGGTAGCCAAAATCTCAGTAAGAAGATATTAAAGATATAAAGAACAAAAACTCATTCTAAACTCTGGAAAAGAGTCAATATCAGTCTAATTTGGTTAATCCAAAACTTAATGAAGATCAAAGAATTAATTTAAATTTATCTTACATTCTATAACATTTCTAAGAAATCTGCTAGTGCATAATTTCTTAACATACTTTTTAACAAATCTTTTATCTCAAAATCAAATAGTTTACTTATATAGTAATAAAAATTTTATTAAATATGAAATCAATTTATAAAATATTTAATATATACAAAACTAAACACTTATATGTCAAATTTTAATTTCAAAAATAATAATTAAGATTCCAAAATTTAATCCTAAAGATGTAAACATTACATAAATATATGTAATCAAATTTAACCAAAAGACAATAATGACTCACAATCTATATTCATTTATTTACGTGGAATGCAATATGACTTTGTTAAAATTAAATTTACATGATTTAAATTTATATGATTTAAATTGTTTTAAATATATATCAAAATTAAATTAGTACTTTTAAATATTAAATTATTTAATAACTGACAAATGCCACATGAGTTTCTTTAAACATATGCAGGGTTATATATATACATATATACAGAGACGGGGAAATTTTGAGAGACTGAATCAGTTTTTAACATTAACATGTCTTTTCCAAATACAACTAAGAAAACCAGAGACGTGGAAATTCTACCCTCAACCATAAGTTTGGTCAACAAACATTCCTTAGTCCAATGGTTTTATTGCATCTCTTATATATTAAATGAGAAATATTTGAAAATATATAGTTTTAAATTTATACTAGTTAAAAAAAAAATTCATCATATATGGTAATTCTTTATGTTTTCTTTCTGACATCGACTAATAGATTCATATTGATTCTGCGAATCAAACCGATAGCTCTATATCCATGTGAACAACGAAAGACGATTGTTTTCTGGCATTGCGTCCTAGACAGTCCGCATGTGAATTCAATGTTCTTGGTATATAGATGATTGCCGAGCTATGGAAACTCTCTTTAAGCGTCTTGATATCTTCCAGATAATTTCCAAAGGCTGGCCATTCGTCTGGTTCTGAAACCATCTTCACCAATTGAGAACAATCTGTTGTTAAAGTAACATGATATTGACGCAAATTCCTGATACTCTCCACTGCCCAAATAAACACTTCCACCTCAGAATGAAGAGCTGATAAGCTGACTCTAACATTTCTTGCTCCCGTTAAACCCACAAAACCTTCAAGTTTATTATACCAACCATGACCATCAAACATATCTTTATCTTTCCATGAACCATCAATAAAACACCAACGCTCTCGTATAGGCTGTATGGTCGTGACTACCCCTGATTGTGTTTCACTCTGAGATACTCTCATCTGGGTCTCCTCCCAGAGAGTAGATTATGTCTCCGCCAATGTGAGTGTGTCCTTCGGATCAACGTCCAAATTACTAAAAAAATTTGCTATTTTTCCCTTTTCAAATGTACCACAATATCCATGTAAAGTGATGATCATCCGACTTAGGAATAACCCGCCAAAACAAATGGTCCATATCCGTAAAGAGAGACATCGTAGGGAAAGTTACCGGGTTCAAAGGGATCTTTGACAATGTCCAAACTTGGCTTGCTGGTGGACATTCAAAGAAAACATGGTTAATCGATTCTTCTAAAGCGCCACATCTGTCACAACATATATCACCATTTATCCCTCTTGCCTGTAGATTTTTCTTAACAACAATACAACCTGATAACAATTGCCATAGGAAATGTTTTATCTTAGGAGGACACCGTACATTCCAGCAAAATGCTTTTAAAATATCCCCTATAGGTCCTTGAAACTCAGTCGGCCTTCCTTTATCCGGATACACCCTTTCAACTTGATATCCTGACTTAACTGTGTATTTTCCGTTCTTGGTGAAATGCCCTTCATCTTTGTCTTCCATTTGTTTCCTACTAAATGGAATGCTTTATATTATTTTCGCATCTTGGGGGTCTACTAGAGCTCGAATAACCGGCATATTCCAACTCCGCGTATATGTATTGATGAGACAATCCACTGTGAATTCCGGATAGAAGTTATGTTGGTTTTTATTTGCTGGTCTCGGGCGAGTGGTTGGGAGCCATGGATCATTACATACTGAGATAGATGATCCTGATCCCACCCGTTTGATAATTCCTTTGCTTACCAGAGATCTGGCTGAGATCATACTCCTCCAGCCATATGACGGAGAATATGATCGGATCGGCTCCAGAGGTGACGCATTCCTATAGTACCGACCTTTGAAAACACGAGAAAACAAAGTATTTGGTTTCTCAATAAGGCGCGATAGTTGTTTGCCTAGCATTGCCGTGTTAAAATCCTCGAGGTCCTTAAAACCCAAGCCTCCTTCATCCTTATCTAGGCATAATTTATCCCATAATTTCCAATGCATTCCTTTTGTGCTCCCCCCAGGGCTCTACCAAAATTGTGCTACCACACTCGTTAAGTTTCTTTCTAGTTGCCTTAGGTAACCTATAGCAATACATCACATGATTTGGTAACGCCGTAACCACTGATTTGATAATCACTTCTTTCCCTCCCTTCGTAAAAAACCTAAAGCTCCATCCATTGACCCTTCTGTTTAATCTTTCCTGGACAAATCCAAATACTTGTATCTTAGACCCGCCTAGACTCTCTGGTAGGCCTAGATATGATCCCATCCCTCCTATATTATGAATTCCCAGTATATCCCTTAGCTCTTGTATGTTATCTTCCCCTATCCTATGGCCAAACTGAATTGAAGACTTCTGGAAGTTTATTAATTGACCTGAAACAGCCTCATATTCCTTAAGTATGGTGAGCATGGTTTGACACTCCTCCGGTTGCGCCTTGCAAAAGAAAAGACTATCATCCGCAAAAAAAAAAAAGATGAGAAATCGCTGGACACGCTCTAGCAAACTTCATCTCTGTTAATCGCTTATGTCGCTCCGCCTTTTTAATATTGGTAATTAAAGCCTTCGTACACATAATAAATAGATAAGAAGACAAATGATCCCCTTGTCTTAAACCTCTCTGCGGGATAATGGAAGCCTTAGGTTGACCATTTATCAGTACTCGATACTGGACAAACGATATACATTCCATCATAAGCTTTGTCCAATGAGGGTCGAAACCCATCTTGTGGAGCAAAGCTTGAATAAAATTCCATTCCACCCAATCATACGCTTTACTCATGTATGTTTTTATCCCCATAAACTTTCATTGGCAAGATTTATTGGCTCTTAATCCATGAAACATCTCCTAAGAAATTAGAATATTATCCGAAATTAACCTCTCTGGGACAAAGGCCGATTGGGTTTCCGATATTAGCTTGGGCAAACAGATTTTCAGCCGTTGACATAATACTTTTGAGATGATCTTATATCCAACATTACAAAGACTTATCGGTCTAAGCTCTGTCATCCTTGTGGTTCTCTTCGTCTTCGGGATCATACAAATATGAGTAATATTTAAACGAGCATCCAATACTCCTGAAATCAAAAAAATATTCACCATCTCTACCAAATCCTTTTTAATAACATGCCAAGAGTGCTGGAAAAAAAGTGATGTCATTCCGTCAGGTCCTCGTGCTTTCTCTGGATGCACCATAAATAAAGCTTGTCTAACCTCCTCCTCCGTGGCTGTCCTTAACAACCTTTGATTCATTTAAGTTGTGATATTTGAGGGAACTTTCTCTAAGAAGCTATCAAACTCAGATGGGGAAGTAAAAGTAAATAACTCCTCAAAATAGTCCACTGCTACTCGTTCCACCCCATTTTCCTCTGTTATCCAATTTCCAGCATCATCATGAAGCCCCACTATTCTGTTTCGTACCCGTCTTTGTTTTGTTAAAGCATGATAAAAATTGGTATCAAGATCTCCCGAAAAGTACCACATATTACGGCTCTTT
Source organism: Eruca vesicaria subsp. sativa (assembly GCA_932364175.1). NCBI lineage: Eukaryota > Viridiplantae > Streptophyta > Magnoliopsida > Brassicales > Brassicaceae > Eruca > Eruca vesicaria. The sequence goes on along the minus strand of CAKOAT010228487.1, from coordinate 33,106 downwards.
TGATACCAGTAATCCTCTTCATCCTTGTATGCATCATGTAACATTTAATTAGGCAGTTCTCTATAGTTTCTAATTCAATTTAAAAGGATTCTAAAACATTTTATATAAATTATAGTCTAAAAATTATTCTCTAGCAATATAATATTTATGAGACTATAGTTGGTAATATCAAATATTTATTGTTCCGCAGACTTTCTTTAAATAAAACCTACGGAATTATATTATTCCTTATATATTTCTTTATTATTTCTAGATTTTTTTTTGTCTATGTTGTATTTCAAATTTTTTTTAAACGAGTATAAATTACTAAAACGGTTAAAAGTCTCACATAAGCTTTTATGATCATGATTTAATTTTTTCTATATTAAGATACAATTATTTTAAGAGCATATAAAGAAATAATTTTATTTTAAAAGGTTTTATGTTAATATATATACATATTTCATATCGTTTTAATTAAATTATACACTGTATGAAAATACATACAAATATTTTGATATTTGCATTGAATATATATTGAAAAGTTAATATTTTAATTTTAAATCTGTCATTTTTTTAAAATGATTTTAAATTATTGAAACTACTAAACATCTCACTTTAAAAAAAATGTTGGTGTAATCATAAAATCATATGAGTAGAAACCTCATTTAATAAATATACATATTAAAAGTATGCTATATATCTATCTTAATATCATTTAAATTTAATTATATATCATATACGATGAATAAGAATAATTGTTTTGATTTAGTTACCCTAACTGCGAATAAAAAAAATGATCGTTAGATTTCTTAGTTATTTAATACATATACTTATTATTTTATTATTTCTTAATATAATTCAGAAAAAACATAAAATAAATAATAAATATAAAATACTTATTCTGCATAAAGTGCAGATCTTAACCTAAGTATATGTCTCTTTAATTATTTGAAATATTAAGCATTATCTAAATCTTAGGCCAAAACAAACAAACGAAATGAGAATAAACTTCAAAATCAATATTTATATCAAGCAATAACCAAAATGAAAAAGACACAAGAAGAAAAAAATATTGAAGATAGATAGGATTGATACGTGAGCGTAAATTTCTCATAACCATAACTAATTTTTAAATTGCTAAGTTATGATATAAAATCGAGCTGACATAATTTCATCGTAACCAAACAGATCCGAATTTTTTTGACATAAACGTTAGGTTCTTTGCGGTAAGTGATATTTTAACCTAAAACATTTTTAAAAATAAGATCAGCTCATCAGTAAAAAAATTATGTAATTAATAAAAAAGTTTAAAAAGTAGTTTAAAAACCAAAATATTGATTTAATCAAGAATATATATTTATTTTTTCATATACTATTTTTTAAATAATCTTTATATAAATTTATTCTAGTGGAAGGTGCAGATTTTATCCTAATTTCATTAGTATTTTTAGACCACGGAGTTTGAGTTTTAAATCGAAGAAAGACAATTTATCAGCAATTAGCTAATTAAACATATTAATAAAAAAAGGAGAATTTCACTTATACCACTTTGGTGGTACCACTTTTCATTTTTACCACTAACAAATGAACATTGTCAAAAACACACATTTCATTAAAGGATAAAAGACTCTTGTACCCTTATTCTTTATATATTATATAAAATAAAATATTTAAATAAATAAAAAAAAACAAAAACATCAATACTAAACTCTAAACACTAAAACATCAATTTTAAACCCTAAACCTAAAATATTAACCCTAAACCCTAAAACATCAATTCTAAACCATAAACCCTAAAATCAAGTCTAAACCCTAAAATATCAATTCTAAACCCTAAACACTAAACTCTAAACCCTAAACCATGAACCCTAATAAATCAACACTAAACCCTAAAATATCAATTCTAAACCCTAAACTCTAAACCTAAACCCTAAACTCTAAACCCTAAACCCTAAATTCTAAACTCTAAACCCTAAATTCTAAACCCTAAACCCTATCTTCGAAACCCTAAATCTTAAATTCTATACCCTAAACCCTAAATTCTAAACCCTAAATCCTAAACCCTAACTCGAAATCCTAAACCCTAAATTCTAAATCCTAAAGTTGAAATCCTAAACCCTAAATTCTAAACCCTAAACCCTATACTTGAAATCCTAAACCCTAAATTCTAAATCCTAAACTCGAAATCCTAAACTCTAAACCCTAAATTCTAAACCCTAAACCATAACTTCTTAACCGTAAATCCTAAATTCTTAACCTTAAACCCTAAATTCTAAACTCTAAACCCTAATCCATCAAAACCTTATAAAAATTGTTAAGTATAATTAGTTAAGAGTATAATAATATTTTGCCTATTAAAATTTTAATGGTAAATGTGGTTAGTGTAAAGTTGAAAAGTGGTATCTTGAAAGTGTTATTTCTGGCAATTTCCCATAAAAGAACTTATAAGAAACTTTGAGATTAGTGGAAGTGAAACAGCCATACCAATCTTCATTAAACAGCTGAGTGGTACTATTTAGATCGTCAAACTAAATCCTCACGAAGAAGATAAGAGCAGTCGCAGTGATGGTTTCTCACCATTATTTCTTCCCCAAAAATAAATAAAAAATAAGAAAAATAGGAAAGAGAACGAAGAAAACATCAACATCATATTTTCGTACAGAATCTATTGTACATAAAATTCTACATTTGTTCTTTCATAAGTGGTTGAGTTGATTTTTACACAACAAATTTTAATTACAAATTAAATTATTTTTAGACATCTATATACTCTATTAAAAGGGCTTAATCCTTCCCTCTCATGAAGCCACCTCAGATTTTTTATTTGTCCAATAGGGATTCATTTTTCGTCCAGCTCAGCAATTGCATTGCTTTCGAATGGGCTTTAATTTGTTTTCATTGGGTCAAATTTGTTCATCTAATTTTTTATGCTCTACGCCAGTTGGGCTTGAATTTTTTGTATAGCCCAAATGAGGATTAGTAACCCTGATTTTCGATTCTCAATCCCTCTCTCTTCGTCTTCTTCTATTTCTCTGTTTCACCAATCGTTAACGAACAATCAATTATTCCCCACTCCTGTACACTCTTGAATCTCATTAATGGAGTCTTTTCACTTTCTCCATCTTACCTTCTATAAAAGAAACTCATTCTTGATGTTTTATTCCATCAAAAGCTGTTTTAACCTCACGATTATACATTGCAATGACGTTATCCGCGTTTCCAACTCACTGACATCAAACGGCGAAGTGGCGGTCCCCTCCGGTCCGATCAAACACGTCGTCCAAACCGGTGTCTCTACTGCAGCGGTCCACTCCGGTCCGAACAAACCTATCGTCCAAACCGTTGTCTCTACTGCGGCGGTCCACTCTGGTCCGATCAAACCCATGGTCCAAACAGGTGTCTCTTCCGACAATCACATTTGAGGGAAATAGAAATCTTCAGTTTAGATGATTTTGGTTTCGTTTGTCATTGTTAAGGCAATTGATTTATCTTCTCATTTTCTCACAGACATGCAAATCATATCTTTTTCATTCACCGAAAATTTTCGGCAGACCTACATGACTGAGTTTCTTACGGTTATGACAGAAACATACAATGGTAAGATATGCCATATCTTCTTCTTCTCTTTAGCTTATGGGTTTTCAAATCTTCGTCTAAGCCATATATTGAATTAATGTATTCATTGTTCTCATGTACATGATCTAACTAATTTCAGAAGCATCAATTTAGTTGGAGGAACTGACGCTGGCCAAATCAGAATTAAAATATGGTTGAAAAAGATCACTGCAAAGAGATCTCCGGTTTAAATCATACAACCATCGTAGCTTCATGTTTTCGTAACGTGGGTTTGGTATCATTTTTAAATCAATACTCAATCTATTTCTACCACATAGCATCATAGTCCCTTTTTTCTGCTTGATTCTCTCTTGGTTTGTATTCCAGAGGCAAAATAGGTTTTGTCCGTGTATATTTGACAGATTGATATTGTCTATAAACTCAAAAGATAAGTTGATACTGTCCAAAGATTTGTTGCTGGTGCAGTTGTCAATCACTGAACAGTCAATTACATTGTTAACTGCTAATTAGTATTTAGGCAGAAGTGAAAGCAGAAACACATTGACTATTTTGCTTATGTCCACTGGTGGATTACTATGCTTATGATTTGTTTTTTTGTTGTTGTTGTTGGTAACAGAAGTGAGCCAATAAGTGATTGTGGACCAAGGTGAAATTAGCTTGCTTCTGTAATAGCTGCAAAGAGGATCCACACTTCTTATGCATGGTTGCTGGAGTTATTTCTAATCTTTGTGGCAATGGTGAAAATAACACAAATAGTTTCATATCAAAATAATCTTAACTTGCAATCTAATTTTCTGAGATGATTATAGGAGGCGACAACATCTACTGACAGATGAGAAATTTGAGTTTCCAAAGAGAGCATTTAAAAACCCTCCCCAAAGTATATGTATATTACATGCTCAAAGAACAAATAAGTAAACCACATTTCAGTGTACATATTCTTTTCTTTGTTTATTTGCTTCTGGAACTTGATATTAAGTGACACATAATACCCTCATTTTGAATTAGGAATAATGTAAGTAAGAGTTTAAATAAGTATTTGCTTGATCAGGTCATAACAAAATTAGCATTTTCTTTTTTTTTTACATTTGTTTTGTTACTGAGTTTTTATTTTTTTTGCTGTCATTAGTGGTATGAATTGAGATACTTACAGTGTTTGAGGTACGAATGTTGCAGATGTTGCTGATCAAAAAGTCAGAAATAATAAGCATGCTGCTGCACATGAGAATTGTCAATCAAGGTACATCAGCTTAGACGCCTATACATATGCTTTCTTCACTGTTACCAGTACTGATTCATGTCAAACCTATTTGCAGCGTGAGGCTTCAGTGTCATTTTCATAAACCCACTGTTTATCATATGGGCAGTTTGATGACGATGAACATAACGTTTTCTGAGGGTACCTGGAAAAATGGGTCATCGGAAAGTTTTAATTGGCTCAGAAACATGAGATAAAATTGTTTTCTCCATGAAGTGAAGATCATGAAGATCACCACTCTGCTAAGATTTACTTACAACCATTAAGGCTTCAGTCAAGCTGAATGTTAGAGGCTTTAAAAATATTGTTTTTAGTCTGGTTTTGTCTATTATATTTTTATGATGTATTTTCATGAATTGGTTTAGAGAATAATTTTCTTTTTACGTTTGGATCAATTTTCTTTCTATTATGAAACTGTTAAATTTGTTATTAAAAATTAATAATTATGAAATTATAACAAAATTTCAAAACATTTGGAAATTATCAGCATTTGATGTGCGAGAGTTGATTCTAATTTAATGATTGTCTGCATCACTGTCCTTTGTTGTTGAAAGCATATTCTCGCAGGCTTATGTCGGCATATTAACAGAAGTGCACAACTGATCAGCACTTCTACTCTCAAAGTAGGAGCTACTTAGTATTTAAAATGTTACTATGTCCTTTTTTTTTTTTGAACAACTATGTTCTATTATGTCCAGAAACATACTAACCACGTTTAAGGACCCCAAAAAAATATAGAGTCTGAATAACAAAGAATCAAATTTAATAACAACTAGATTTTGATCCAAAACGTATATTATTTTAAGGTTTTTATTTTTTTTTTTCTATTTTGAGACTTGATTTCAAAACTCAGGGTACTTTAACTTTTTAATTTTATATTTTATATTGGTCAGATTAGAGATTTTGTTTATGGAACCCATAGCTAAGTTTTAAAAAAATAAAGAGATTTTCAGAGGTTATGAAAATGATTAGTTTATATTCATAATGATTGGATACTATATCTAAAGAAACCAAATATTATAGGACATAAAAGATATTCACAAATATTTGTTTATTAATATTTCAACCAGTTATTTAAATACATAAGTTGCTAACAAAATATAAATTAATATAACTTTTATGCAAGTTGAGTCAAAAAGCTTAACCCACGAAAGTTTATATACTAGATTATCATTTCCTTTTAAACAAAAAAAATCCTTTTCTCAAATTCAAATAACTATCTTTTCTTAAATGTATAATTGTAGTGGTGACACAAATTTCTATGTCTTTTTTATAAAGTTATATTTTGATATGTTCCATGCATACGTTTTGGTTCATATTACATAGCCTTTGGAAATTTGAAAAAAAAAAAATACGATGGTAATTTTTTTTTTAAATGGTTAAACAATAAATAACAACTTCAGTTAAATATGTATATCATTTTGACATAAGTTTAAAAATATTTCTACTAAAATGATTTTGTAGTTTGCTATTAAAAGTGATGCTTTGTGACAAGAAGTGTTTTAAAAGTCGGAACTGCCTGGTTGGATCATGACTCTCTCTTTTCTAAACAATTTTGAGTGTACTAAAAAAACAACTAATTCGGTGTTAATAACCGGTCACTCGCTAAAACCGATGGTCCAATCTGATATTAAACCCTATCTTTTTTTCAAATTCAAGTTAAAAATGCAAAATTTTAAAAACAATTTATAAAAATCTGTATTTTTTAATATCTATTTTAATAATTATTTTTCATTATATTTTATATTATTATTGAAGTTTTCATTTTATTTCCATATCATTTTAGCTTCAAGAAATGATAAAAAAGTCTTATAAAAATAAATTTATATACATATATATATATATATATATATATATATATATATATATATATATATATATATATATATAAATACTTAACTTAAAATTAAATTAAATTAAATTTACAACCAAGTTAGACCGGTGTGACCATTGACCTAACTGCAATGTCAAGTTAATGTTCAGTTTGGTATTCAAAACATTGATGGCAAGGATAAATTAATATCATCCAATTTATAAATAAATAGAATACGTAGACATTATTCATAACAACAAAATATATACAATCTTAAATTTATATAACATCATTTTAAATTTAAATAAAAATCTATTCATTTTATATACTCAATTTCAGATTTTTATAGTGATTATTTTCTAAAAACAGATTAAAATATTACAGTAATTCTTATGTAAGTTATTTATACCAAAAAAATGAGGGTTCTGTTAAAAAAACTAAAACAATCCATAATTTTGTAAAAAAAAATTGTTCATTATTAGTATTAGTAATGAAACTCTTACTTGCATTAACTAAAATGATTTTGTTAATCGTTATCTTTTCTATTTAATTTAACATTCTGTTTCTCCTGTTTTCATTTATAAGTTTAATTATAAAATATATTATATATAAAAATAATGTGATTGAAAAATTTGTTTAAGAAACTAGCCGCGCGTAGCGCGGCGAAAAGATCTAGTTAATATAATAATCGATAAAGAGCAAGTTTAAAGATACTATTAGTAATGATGCTCTAACATTATTAGTTATAAATTGGTTTATATAATATTTTAATATCATAACAAATAAGAATTAAATAAAATTTGATCAATAGACTTATATCACTTGGTCCCATTAAGAGTAGACGGCTCCCTTTTCTCTCCCTTATCCTTTCATCCCTTTCTTCTCCACCCCACAACCTCAAAACTAAACATAAATTTATTTTCCTGATCGTTTGTAAATTTGTGTTTAGTTTCTCTTAGGGTTCTTTTCTGGTTAAATGGAGAGTGTTGTTTCGTGGAGCTCGTGTCAAGTCACGGTCTCTAGGGAGGTCGTGTGGCTAGTTGGTCATGTCAGCTGCCGGTGAAGCTTAGTGGTTCCTTTTCGAGTCCGTGTTCAGTTCCCTCCGTTTGTAGGTTGAAGTTTCGATTGGTCTTTGTTTAGTTTTGTTTAGCTGTGGTATTCTTGGGTTTGTTTGATGGTGTTGGTCTCTACGGTTGTTGTCATTTGCTTAGCTTGGGTTTTTATTTGGTAGGGTAAGTATGGCTTTCAATGTCTTAGCAGATTTTGTCACAAGTAGTGGTTGGTTCAATGAGTTCTTCTCTTCGTTTCTTCTACCGTGAGTGAGTCCGGAGAGTCCCGATGAGAAGGCTGGGTTTCGTGTGGTTTCAGCGGGTCTTCTATTCTGGGGTAAGTGGACGCTTATGAGTGTGTCACACCTGTATCCGAAGGTGGTGACACCACCGTGGTGTGGACCGAGTGAGTAGCAGTCTCCTTTGTCGGGTAGGTTTATGAAGTCTTGAGGTTCTTGGCCGTTATCGTTTGGCTGACGCAGCAGCGATAAGCGTAGTGTACTGGTTTCGAGAGGTGGAGGTTATTGGGTTGAGATCTTGATTTGATCTGCAGCGATAATTCCCGTTCATTGGCAACCGCTAAGTTTTAAAATCTGCTGAGTCGATTGCTTAGTATCCTAAGGTTTAGTTGTTAATTATTTTTCTTTATTTAGTTATGAGTCGAGTTTATATGTCTTATCTCTATAAATCACCCATGTGTGGGTTCTAGCTGCCGCCTTCATGTGGACTATATTCTTATGTTTTGTTTTGTAAGTCATCCCTGCGTGGGTTCTAATTGTCGTCTTTATGTAGGCTTTTGTGTCTGAGGAAGGGTTGAATTTCCTTCAGCTATGGTACTAAAATTAGTATTCTCTTTTGGAATGAACTTCAATTTGGGGAAAAAAAGGCTTCTATCACTTTTTGCATTTTTCAAGTCTCCAAAATGTTGTTAATGCTTTCAGTAGTAATTTAGAAGTCAGATCAAAACAATGGTTCCAGTTTATCAAGACCTAAAGGCACATGTGGCTATCGCTACAACAAAAGTTATGTGTAACCATTTTTTACCATTCAGTACTTTTAATGAATACAAGTTTTATCTACTGTTTTCTTTGATACTATTCTATGTAATATTTTGTCAACAGTACAATGCAAACGCAATTTCGTCAAATCTAACAAAAAATTTGCTCAAAGCTACGAATTTACTAAATCAATTAGGATTGAGTGGATGGATTACACTATATTCACGTGATTGATTACCACCCAATTTATTTTTCTTTCTAAGAATCGCTGTAGATCATATAAACCAAAATCTAAGACCAATGAAAAGTCTAAAAAACTGAGTATGTACGTATTCCAAAATTTAAGACCGTCTAATAATCTCTCAAACTTTACTAAAAACACTATGATTTGTTATTGAAAGTGATGGGTCAGATGTAAATGCAGTGTTGAGTGTAGGCTATAATGTTTGAGATCTGCAAAAAGAATAACATCCACTCTTTATTCGGAGAGAAGAAGAAAACGAATGATGGGCACATACTGGCATCCCTCAAGTTGTCCTTTATAAAGAGTTTATTTTAGTATAGGGCAGTTGTTCAGTTTTTTTTATCAAAGAAAGGCAGATATTGCGGGTGGGGTAGTTATTGAACGAAAAGACCTAACTTGCCCTTAACTGAACATAAACCGTGTTCTCTTTTCAGTTGGGCTTTCTCGTTTTGGTTGATAATTCAAAATTTGAAAATTTTAGTTGGGTTAGTAAATTCTCGTTTTGTTAAAACTGATAAAGAGGACTTTTCATCTTCTCGCTCTAATTTTCTTCGCTTTGCTCTGTCACGGTAACCGAGGCGGGAGAAAGACGATTTATCATCTAGGGTTTTCTCTACAGCAAAACAGAACGGTGAAGAGAGAGAACAACTGATGGGGACGAGGAGAAGCAAGTGTGGGAAGGAGATCGATAGCGGTGAGTATTTTCTGTCTCCCCAAAAGTACTGTAGACTGTGATAGGATGTCCCTTGATTTTAGGTTTAATTTTTTTTTTTTTTAAAGAACGGTGGAGGCGCCGTCGGAGGAAGTTAAAGATTTATTGCCGGAGCGTTTATTTACGACGGACCGGTATCCTAGTGAGAGGGTAAATGTCTACTCGTCGGTGGATTATCTGCTCAGGGTGAGAAACGCACTCCTTGGGACGCTGGAGTTGTCGGAGTTGATGTCATCTTCGTTTGGAAGACTTTTCAAGATGCCGGCACGGAGGTTGTTTTGCTGGTAAAGTTCTTCATAGCATAATGACTAGGAAAGTTGTGACGAAGAAGCTTTATGAGATGTGGCCTGTTTTCGGTGGTAAACCATTGAGGTTCTCGTTGGTGGAGTTTGGAGAGGTGACCGGTTTGCCTTGTGGGGAATTTGAAGAAGGGTATAGCATTTTCTTTGAGGTCCCTCTTAAGGAGGAGAATAACAAGTACTGGGAAGAACTAATTGGTCCCAATTAGGATGTCACAATCGAGGAACTCCTTGTGCGGGTTGAGACAGAAGAAGAAATGGAGGGTTGGGTTAAGCTGAGGCTGTGTTTGTTAATTATAGTTGACGGCGTTTTGGTGGCGTCATCTCAGAAACCTAGACCATGGATTAAACATGTTAGGATGCTGGAAAATCTGGACGAGTTTTTACAATTCCCATGGGGTAGAGAGTCATTCCTTTGGACGTTGAGCACTTTGAAACATGGGCCTAAAGAGATGGGGAAATGTGATGACCCTAATGGAGAGTTATGCAAGAAGCTGAGACAGAAATCTGTGAAGTTGGTGGGATTTTCGTTGGCCCTGCAATTAGTGGCATTCCAAGCAATACCGCAGTTGCTAGAATTGGTTGGTGGGGATACTAACACAACGTTGTTAGAATACCCTGGTAAGGTATTGCCCCACCATGCAGGCCTCAATGTGATGGACGTGTACAAGGCCTAAAACCATCTTGGCGTAAGTAGCATGAGTGTAATATTTCGAAACATTTGATTGCATAGGTTAGGTGTGTACACATGTACATGTATTAGGACAGATCAGGTGCTGAGTAGTTTTGAAAGTAGTAATGTTGCATATATCCAGGCGTGTACGATGTTTGTATATATTATGTGTGTACATGTCCTAGGTTTCGTAGTATTGGCCATGTGTACGTAACGGCTTCTCATTTGGGATTTGGATGAATGTTCATGCTTCACTGTTTTTTATTGTATATTGTGGACATGTCTTAAATTGTGTTGTTAGATGATTCACAACCTATGACTGTACATTTGATAGAATAGGTTGGATGTGTACATGTGTACATGTATTAGGACCTGTGTTTTAAATGGCGCAAGACGCACCGAAGAGCTAAGGTCCGAGCCTTGAGCCTAGGCGCAGAGCCGCGTGTGCCTTTGGTGCCTGAGGCGCAACTACACAACAAAACAATAGATTAGTTATGTTACTTGATCCTTAAACTATATTAGCACAATTTGGGATTCTAAGACCTTGTTAAAACAAATAAAAAGTCGATTTAAAAGCTAAAACCTCGAGCCTGAACAGCAAAATGAAACTGAAATCTGAAAACAAAGAAAAACAAAGCCAAACCACTCAAAGTTCCAAACTCTAGAGAATACTAGAAAAGACAAGTCTAGTTAAAATTCTAAATCTGCATCATCATCATCTTCAAACTCATGTCTTCCTTCAAATCCAAAATCTTCTTCAAGATTAAATTCAAACTCAGCTCCACCTCCAAAATCGTTTTAAATATGATCATCCTCATCAATTAACACATGCCTCTGAGATGCTCTTGGATTTGAAGTGGAGCTTGAGACATTTGTCCCTTTCTCAGCTCTCTTTGAAGCATTTGATGATGCTTTGTTACCTCTAGTAAAGTAGCTAGGATCAGCAGCTCCAGAAAATTTGGTAACCATATCCCATGTTAAATCATCATCATCAAAAACCAAATCCATTTCATCAGGAGATTGTCCTTCCATTTTTCCTATTAGCCACTCGTTAGAATCATCAATATCTTGTACAAGGATGGGATCAATTGTGTGTCTCCTCTTGTAACGACGTCTTAAGGTGCGATTGTACTTGACAAACACAAGATCATTCAATCGTATTTGAGCCAAACGATTTCCTTTCTTAGTGTGGAGCTGTAAGAAGTAAAATTTATAATTTATAAGTAATACGATTATAATCTATTAGACATAATGACAATCTGATTTTTTTAAGTCACTTACATGTTGAAATACGCTCCAATTTCTCTCACAGCCTGTTGCACTACATGTTAGACTAAGAACCTTTATGGTAAAATCTCTAAGTTTTGGAGTAGATGCTCCATAAGATGCCCACCATTCAGCTACAAAACATATAAAAAACAGAATCAAATTGTGTTAGTTAACGTTTCCATAATAAACAGAATCAAACGTTAGACTAAGAACAGTCATTATTACCTGGTGACAGTTATGTTATGTGTCTTATTGCCACACGACGACCAAAAAGTCCTGAAGCACTTTTAAACACATCTATTTCCTTGATAATCTGATCTTGAGTCTCCTCCTCAGGAACTAACCTTTCTATGCAATAATATAAACATTTCATAACCTCTTCATCATGTTCCCCCTTTTTGTATTGATACTCTGGATTCAAAAAGTGGCCCGCAGCATGCAAAGGATGATGTAGTTGACAATCATATCAATTATCAATGATATCAAACACACGCATGTAAACTTCTTTCTCGTTGAAGGTCCTAGCAATCGTCTCTTTAGCCCTATCCATTGCTTCATAGATGTAACCCATACCAGGTTTTTGCTCTCCATCAACCATCCTAAGAACCTTAACGAGAGGCCCGGTTGCCTTAAGTGCATATAACACATTTCTCCAGAAGCTGTCTTGCATAAGAATCTGTTTCACTTTCCTTGCTCCTGATTCCTTTGGCTACTTGGACTCATCCCAATCTGCAGAAAGTACCAAATTCCTCAAGTTTTTCTTCTGCTTGTAGTACTGTGCCAGTGTTATAAATGCTGTAGCAAATCGAGTGATCGCCGGTTTATGCAAATTTCTCTGGTTTGTGAATCTTCTCATCATATTCACCAAGGGAACATGACTGTAGATGTAGCCATCCATGAAGATACAGTTCCTCATTGCAGTCTTTATTTGAGGAATTTTTGCTATATCCTCCAGCATGAGATCCACACAATGTGCTGCACAAGGAAACCAATACAAATTTGGTCTCTTGGCTTCTAGTAGTTTCCCTGCAATAGATACATATAAGAAAGAAAATCAGAATCTACTTACATAACATGAACAGTAACATCAGAATCTAAAAAATCAGAATCTACTTACCAGCTTTCTTGTAGTTTGACACGTTGTCGGTTAGCACAGTGACAACGTTTGATTCCCCAACTGCATCCACCATACGATCAAGCATATTAAACAGCAAATTGGCGTCTTTTACAACCTCAGAAACATCGACTGACTTCATGAAAACTAATCCTTTTAGAGAGTTAACTAGGAAGTTAATAATGTTCTTTTGCACAACTGAATCACGCCATTCATCAGACATGATTGAACAACCCTTACTAACCCATTCACTCTTGTGTTCCTCCTTCTGTTTTCAGTTTCCTCAACTTCTTTATTTAGAAGAGGCACATGCAGTTCGTACATAGTTGGTGGCTTAAAGCCAGGACCGTATTGACCAACTAACTTTAAAGCCTCTTTATAACTATCATGGTTAACAGCATTGAATGGAAGTCCAGCATCATAGAACCATCTCGAAATGGCTCTACATGCTCTGTCCCTAAGTTCCTCATCACATACTGCATGAATATCTTTCTTTTCTTGTCTGCCTTCAACTCGAGTTGGAGCAAAATACTTGTTCATTGGACCCTTGCGTTTCTTCGACAAAGGCTGACCTTGCAGACCACGTCCCTGAGTTTCAACGTCTCCCTCATCGTCATATTCATCGTATTGAGGAACTGCTGGTGTCATGCGAATAGTAGCTTTCACTTCAGCCTTCTTAGCCATGAAATTTCTGATTTCTTCCTTCACTGAATCAGGAACATCTTTACATGCAAGTACCTCCCTAAAACCTCCAGAGAGATGTTTTTTTGCACGACATACTCCACCATTTGTGACTTTCTCACAAAATTTACACTTCCGACTAACACCAGTACCAACTTTATTACGAATAGATGTAAAATATTTCCTTCCTGGATCTTTATTTGGATTTGGATCAGCCTAAGACATGATTTGATGATGATGATGATGATGATGATGATGATGATGATGATGATGATGATGATAAGGCAGCAGATGGAGAAGAAAAATCTTAGAGAAGAGAGGTGAAACATGAAAAGAGAGAAAGATTGAGGTGAAGAGGTTATGGAACCGTTAATATAAAGAGAGAGGTGAAACGTGAAGAGTTATTTTTTAGTTCCAAAACAGCAGCCGTAAATAAGTTTTGAAAACATAAAAAGGAAAGAAAATATGTTTGTTGAGATTTAATAGGGATAATTTGAAAGTAGTGAAGTTCGAAATATGTACACATGGACGTCAATGTACGAAACATTAGTGTAAATGTCCTAAGCTGCGTATGAGTGTCCACGTGAACCTAACGGTTGGTTTTTGGGGGGGAATTCATACGCAACTTAGGACATGGACACTAATGTTTCGTACATCGACGTCCATGTGTACATATATCGTGTGTAGGCTTTTAGAGGATGTCTTGAATTTTGTGAGGTTTTTTTTTTCAGTTCCCTTTTGAATAGCGGGGATTTTAAATGTTTGGTTTGTGTGTGGAACTATTGCAGCTTGTAGTGCATTCAATGATGGAGATTACTAGGGAGCGTGAGGAGAGATGGGCTTTGTGGGACGAAAAGTTTGATAAGAAAGTGGTTAACATGATTAGGCTCGTGGAAGAAGGTTATTGTTTCACAAAGGCTGATTGGGGTGGCGGCGATGCAGGGGAACCCTTATTTGTGTACACTAAGCTGGGAAAGAAAAACAAAAGAAAATTGAAGGACGAAGATGAGAGTGTTGGCGAAACAGTGCTTAAACAGCGTAGGATGAGCCAATACTATGAACATGAGGTTATTCTCGACAGGGAGAAACCAACACAATTAGAGAGAAGGTTGGAAGAGGTTTGCGAAGAAGTCGTAAGGCTGAACGGTGTATGTGAAAAGCAGGGAATGAAGACACAAAAATGAAAAATATGCTGCTTGCGAGGAGCGGATCAAAGAGGCAGAAGCTTAAGAGGCGTAAAGTCAGGAAAGCCAGTGAGTGTGGTGGGGATCCAGAGGAGGACGCGAGATGAGGATTGTTTGGTAGTTTGCCGGAAGTAGAAGGGGGTTCTTCTGATTTGGTTGTAGGTGGTAACATAGTTGTTGGGAAAAATGTTGTGTATGAGATGGTCAAAAGTGAGACAAAGTTGGTTAAGGAAGATGAAATAGAGGAGGGAGGAGTGAAGGATGATGAAAATGATGAAGATGATGGACTAGGGCGAGAGGTCGGTATATTGTTTGTTGGTATATTTAAGTGGAGGTATTATGCACTGAAAATGGAAAGTTAAAGATAGGTTGTATTTGAAATGTTGCAGGAAGCAGCAAAGTTGAATGTATTGGTTGGAGCATTGATGGAAGATTTTGGTGATGGCCCTAGCAAAGGGGAAAAAAAGAGGTAAAAGTGTGGTGAATATAATTTCATTTCAAAGATTTTTTTTTTATATGGACCACTGTGTAGCTTGAAGAGACACATAACGAGGTGGATGGAGAGGAAGATGGTGGGCAAAAGGAGTCTAGTTTGGCTGTATGTCATGAGACAGGAAATGAGCTGGTAAGTGTACAAGCTATGATATACTTTGGTGTGTACACGTGTACGAGTTTGTGAAATGTGTTCGTTTGAAATTGTGGATGGAAATTAGGGTGGAGAGACATTAAAAGAGGGGGAAGCTGTCGAAGATGTTGGTCCAAAGGAGTCCAGATTGGTTGAATGTCATGAGAGCGAGAAGGACGACGTAAGTGTACAAACATGGATTTTGACTGTGTACAATTAGTCGAATTATTCTGTTGACACGCAAAGTGGTGGCTAAATTAGTTTTTTTTTTAATGTGGTTTACAATTAGGGTGAAAATGTTATATGCATGGGTGTAAGAGCAGATGGTGGGGATACGGGTAAAACAATGGAGAAAGTGAGTAGCACAAACCCCAAACACAGAAATCCATACAGTTTGTCTGTTTTGGTAAATTGTCTGATGTGGGATGACTGCAGGTTGACACGGCTGAACCGAGTGAAGGAGTAAAGGAGCTAAACATGTCAGGAGAGGGAAGTTTGGAAGAGGAAAATGAACTGGTGAGTTATTTAATGAATACTTGAGCTATATATGTATGTACATTGGTAAAGCTTTTAGGTGGACGTTTTGCTTATGGAGAGGGTTGACCAATTTATGGAGATGTACATTGCAGGGTGAGGATCGGAGAGGAATGGGTGTAGGACAAGATGCTGGGGACACAGTAAAAAGGAAGGAGGGAAACAAATTAGTGGTACGATTTGTACTTGTGTTGTTCGTAAGAGCGAAGTGAAATGGTCTTCTTATTTAATTTGGTGACCTTGCAGGTTGATACTTTTGAAGAAATTGGAGGAATAGATGCTGTGAATGAGGAAAAGAATGAGGTACATTTCGGTGTACACGGGGACAACTAAATGACGTACATAAGGTAGGAAATTAAAGTACATTGTTTTGGCAGGCTATAGAGGATGATGCGGCAGAGGATGATGACGAATTTACAGATGAAAAAGAATCAGAAAATCCGGCTGAGGGAGTAGTTGATGTCAGTGATTCACTCTTAATTAAATCGGCAAAGCATGAGCCAGTACCACATGAGGAGGAGTTGGCAGCGTTGTTGTTGTCGAAGAATCAGTACAATGTTTCAGACATTGTGCCGTTTTATGAGGATGGTGATTATCCTTTTTTTGAGAAGGTCTTGAAGGCTCATTCAACAGCGTAAGTATTTATTTTGAGCTTATTTTTTGGGTTAGGAGGTGGAAAAGTTAATTGTGGTTGTGTTTTGATTAGGATGCATCTAAATGCCGGAGGCAACAATCTTGACAACCAGTTCTTTCTAGACTTAGCAACGCCACGCAAGTGGGTGTCTAGTACGGTATGAGGAGACAATAGAGATGCAAAAGGTTTTAGATGTGTGATAATTTTGTAATAATTTGTCTTTTGATTGGCAGCATATATCTGTGCTGATGGAATACTTGGGAGCGTGTGCACGGCCCAACGGTCCACCTTAATGGAGGGATGTTTGTAGGACCATGGTTCACAGAACAAGTGGAAAGGAAGGCGCAGCCCTTTAAGGCGGCGAAGTGTAAAGAACGGGTGGCAGGAGATGTGAAAATAACAAAGTACCTTATAAAGGAGGGGCAGAGGTGAGGTTTAGATGTAGAGACATTCTACGCCCCCATGATTTGGGGAGGTGAACACTGGGTTGGCTTGCATATAAGCCTGAACGATTGGACTATCCAGGTGTTGGATCCGAAACCAAGGCTGACGAGCATGGAAGAAGTAGCTGAGCTGATGAAGCATTTGACGACAATGCTGCCGTACATTGCAAAGAAAGTATGCCCCGCTGAAACAATTGGCGAGAATCAGAAGGTACCATTTGGAGTGGAGAGGTTGGGTGGTATGTATGTTAACGCTAGGAGTGGTGATTGCGGACCAGTTGCTGTGAAATTTATGGAAATGTTAGCTATGGATAACGAGAACCCAACGATGGCAGGGCTGACGGATGATTTGGTCGACATATTCCGCAAACAGTATGCCATGGCTCTGTATGTAAGTTTGGTGGTACTGCTGTACATGCGTTAATGTTATAAAAGGGACGAAGTATTTTGTTGTATTATGCGTAAACACTTAATTTGGGAAAGGCATGTGGACCTAGTCGTGATTTGTATTTTGTGCATGTTTATGTATAACTTCTTCTGGTGACAACTAATTATGGCATGTGGACCTATTACCCTTTGGTTGGGTGGAAATTCATAAATTAGGATAGCTATGTACATATCATAAACAACAAGGAGATGCATACGTGTACAGCCGATGGGTGTTCATGTGTACATGTCGTGTACAGTTTAAACAGACAGGACAACGTGAACGTGTCTTAGAAAGCAAAGGTAGAGATGGAAAAAATGGCAGCATATGGGTAAACGTGGAGGTAGACCGAAGGGAAGCATGTGCAAGGTGTGAGCAAAACAGTCCACGTGGACATTAACTGTGTATGTTTATGAATCATTGGTCATTGTTGTCGTGGTTCTCAGTGGTGTTCGTATAGCACCTTATTGTGAAACAATATGTGTTAAAATTTTGGTTGTTTACCTCGCGTGAGTGGCTTCAAAATGTGTACATACGGACTTTGGTTGTGTTCATATTGCCGTGTTATGTTAATGTTGATGTAATTGTAAAAATGACTTCTTGTCGGCGTTAACAAATGTGTCCGCGGGGGATTTGTGAAAGGGCCAGCATGTGTACATATACGTTTATGTGGTCATTGTTGTCGGAAAATCGGTGGTGATATTGCAATTGTTTGCGAAAGTCCACGTGGACACTAAATGTCTGTCAATAACTGCGTAATCAATTATGTACAGATGTGAGAGGTCACGACATTGACTTTGAAATGTGTAGTGACGGACTTTGGTAGTGTTCATTTTACCGTGTCTTGGTTGTGGGAATTGATCGTGTGTACACGTAAACGGCAACCTGTGGGCAGCATGTGTACATGTATGTTTCAGTGGTTATTGTTGAGGGCCAGCATGGGTAAATATAAGTTTCAGTGGTTATTGGTGAGGGCCAGTACGTGTACACGGGCATGGAACTTGTGGACATTGTTAAGGGCCATCATGTGTATATATAAGTTTCAGTGGTTATTGTTTTCGTCCACATCATGGGTGTTCATATTGCATTTTTTTCCAAAAGTCCACGTGGACACAACGTGGCTGTCAATAACCACTTTATCAATTATGTACACATTTGAGGAGTTGATTATATGTTTCAGTGGTTATTGGTGAGGGCCAGTTTGTGTACACAGGTAGGTAACTTGTGGACATTGTTATGGGCCAGCATGTGTATATATAAGTTTCAGTGGTTCTTGTTGTCGTCCACATCGGGGGTGTTCATATTTCATTTTTTCCGAAAGTCCACATGGACACAAAGTGGCTGTCAATAACCGCATTATCAACTATGTACACATCTGAGGAGTTCACGACATTGCCTTTAAAATGTGTGTTTAATGTCGAGGTAATTGTAAACGTGGACATGGGTGTTGTTGATATTGCCGTTTTTGGCTAATGTGTACGTAATTATATATGTGACTTTTCACATGTTTGTTCGTAATTTATATGTACATACTTACAAACTTGTAACCACTAGCGGATACACTCATAACGTACACCATGTGAGTGAGTGTGGATGTGTATAGGTGTACATGTGTAGATACAGTAGACAGTATATATGTGACCCTTCACTTGGTAGTTCCAATCAGTGATGTTTGCGATTGATCTACCTTTGGTGAGCCTCATGTGTGTATCCATAACTTCAGCAACTTCAAGGGTGACAGCCCCCCCCCCCCCTGTATTTTGAGGACTTTGTTCTCCTAGCTGAGAACCAACGCGTTAGCATCCGTTGGATGAACATGAAAAGCTCGACAATTGGCAATGTTGCTGGTGAGGAGGTTGTATCGGTTGCCAGGAAAGTAAGTCCATGACCATTTAGTAGTGTCAATGTCTGTAAGGTATTTTGCACACGCTGGATTGGCTTGCCTTATTTTCCAAATTTGTTGTCGAAATCTTTGCGTTTAAAGGAAAAGGTAGCAGCACATACAAGTTTGGCGAGACCGTTATTCTTGTACCGAGAAACAACATTTCTCATTATATGCACAATACATGTGCCATGGTGAGCTAGGGGGAAGACAATTGCATTTGCTTTGAGAAGGGAAATGTGACGATCTAAAATAATAGTGAGAGTGTTAGAATCTGCAATAATCCTTTCAAGCTTGGTCAGAAACCAGACCCAAGAGCATCATTCTCAGCATCAATAACAGTAAAAGCAAGAGGGAAGACTTGGAAATTTGCATCTTGACCACTAGCAGTTAGGAGGACGCCTTTGTATTTGCCTGAGAGATACGTGCCATCAATTATGAGAAAAGGTCTGAGACGACGAAATCCCTGAATTGAAGCACTGAAAGAGAGGAAGCCATAGAGGAACCGAGATTGACCAAAAACATCAAGTTCTGTTTCTATAGAGGTTACCGTGCAGGGTTTGGTGTGTTTCAGCCTCTCGAAGTAGTCGGCAAGGTTAAGATATGAATCCTCTGTGTTTCCAACAGTGATGTCAACAGCTTGTTCTTTGGCTCTGTGGCCTTTCAGGTATGAGGCAGAGACACGCAAGTCCTCCAACAAAAGCTGCTGGAGCTGCACAGCTTTGGGACCACTGGTGGGTTCACTGTAGCGGGAACGGTATATATGAGCTATGACCTTTGACGTGGCCTTAGCCTTGTATTTATCACGCAGGTCTAAAGCGCATGAGTGGCTTAGGTGGGCCTTCTTGATAGTGTAGTAGCCACAGTTTATGAGCTCTTTTGCTAGTATGCGTCAATCACAGTGCGTGTTGTGGCAACTTAGAACAAAAGAGTCCCTTGTTGTTCGGGTTTGTTTGAAGTGAAAGCGCTTCTTTATGCGTAGATAGCTAAGGAAATCTGACAATCTATTTTGGTGGCGTATATCTTTCCAACAAAAGGGTCACCATCGGTATCATCTAAGTTTAAATCTGGTACATCTTCTGCCTCATAAAAAAGATCGTCAAAAAGCAGAGGGATATCAAATTCCTCATCGCTGATCTAAGATGGAGGCCTGGTCTCCCGTGGTAGTGGAGTAGCAGGAGCATGTTGGTGGGACATGGGTGTTGGCGGTGAACGAGTGGAAGGGACTCCGTCATGTGTTCGGGGGACGATGAACCTTTACATATACTATCGGCTGTTTGAGGGGCGCCAGACTGTGGTGTACGTGTGGACGACCCTGGTTGTCCACGTTGATATGGCGTACGGTTATCTTTAATTGGTGTACGCGTGTACGAACCACCAGCGTGTATTGGTGGGCCTTCTTTCTGATGTACACCAAGAAAATCGAGGTCTTTCTTCCAATATATATCATCTTCACCTGAAACACGAACTTTATGATCAAAGGCATCTCTTGTGGTACAAGCATATGTCTCTAGGGCTGTTTTGGGAACATGAATCCCTGCCATAATCTCAGGTGCATCGGATCCACCAAGTGTGTCTTCCAACAATGGATCCCAGAAGTCATGGTCGTACCCACGAATCGGGACAGGTTCAATGACTGGTGGTTGAGAATTATCAGTTCCACTGTCCTCTTCATCGTCAATAATCCAGGCATCAGGGATGTTTTCGGGGTCATGGTTGAACATGTCTTCAAACATCTTATCTCCACATGAAAGAGTTTCGTCTTCGATGGAAACGCGTTTGGTTTTTGAACGTTGGGTAGATGGACATGGGTCGCAAGAATGAAGACCGATATTCTCCTTAGGAGGGTGAAGGACATGGGTGGGCATGTCTTTGAGTAGTTCGTATTCATCAAATAGGGAAAAGCTGGGGTTTTTCGATGAACCAGTTGAGGCGGGGCGAAAAGAGCATAAGTTTGGCTTTATAGGTTGGTTAGGGGTTGAGAAACGTAGAAGATTCTGGTCGGTAGAGGGTGGTTCCGGTGGGTCTACTTTCGTATCAAAGGTGACGAAGAGATTCATGGTTGGATGAACTGCTAAGTGATTGAAGAAATATGAGACAGCTCCGTCGTTGGTCAATAAAACCGGTGGAGTAGTAAGTCCCGTTGCGAGCTCCTTTGTATTAGGAGGCCAGTAACTGAGAACAGAGATCGGAGGAGGGTCCATGAAAGTAAAGAACTCTTTTGCGACATTGTTTTGTAGTTGAACCAAAGTCATACCAGTGAGAACAAGGACTATCCGAGACATTTTTTTCTTATTGATATCAAATTCTCAGAGAGAGCCGACGGTGGTCCATTCTTCGGGGATGACCATGCAATGGTCGACCATGGTAATCTGCGAAATAATAAGAACACAGATTAATGGATGATCGATTAGGTTAATTGTGAGTTAGAAAACAAACCTTTTTTTTAAAAGCTATAAATCGGAGTATTGTGAAGATTTACAGAAGAACCGTAACAAATTGGAAAAGGAGCTGGGAAGAAGACTTTATCAAACAAATCAATCTCCACCTTTAAAACAATAGGTGTAACTAATCCAATGGTTTATAAAAGATACAGATATATGTCTAATCTATAACACAAAATAAGTCTGGAACGTTGGATGGCAAATAAATGAAGGGCTGAGGTTTATTCCCACTAAAACAAATTCTCTACTTACTGTTAGCTAACTACAAAGTTTCCAATTAGGAAACAAAGTGGAAAAAGTTAAGATAAACTACCTAGGTAGTACGACTTGCCTCTTTATATATTAGAAACATGAAACTGTCCTAGAGTCATAATATTTCTGTAAATGACATAAATTTTTGAATAATTTAATCATGATTCCAACTCATGATACAAAATATAATACTCTGTATTGATCGATTTTACATATAATACGTTTTACTATCCTGATATAAATGAAAATAAGATTAAATTAATATTCATTAGCTTGATAATCTTTAATTTAACTCGTTAGAGTTTGTGTTCATTGTCTGTAAAATTCATCATTAAATTATTTTTACTGATTCGTTTTTAAGATTTGAGTGTATATATATATCACCTGGTATATATTCTCCTTAAAATATCATTTTAATTTCATAATCATTTCTTAATATAACTTACTATAATTGGTCTAAGTATATAGCTATCCATGTTAAATGATTTTAGTTTGCTTTTATTTCTATATACAGTATTTACTTGTCTTGCCTTGTATAATTTATAAAGCTTCTCAACTTATTCACATATACCAATTTGTGACAAGAATAAATATTATGGTATATTATGGTTATCCATTTTTGTGAACACTTAGAACATTCTTTAACTTTTTGTTCACTTTCACTTCATCTTTTAGAAAGTTAGAGATGCAGCTCAAAATATGAAGCACTTGATGTAAAACAGTCTTTTGTTTGAATTTAATTTCACATTCATTCAAAAAATATAATTATGGTATATCTCTGTACTAGAAAATATTAATTTAAAGCACAACATTTCCTTCTCTACAATCAAAAGCTTCACCAAAAGTGTTAACTGAGAGAGGAGTGGAGTCTTTACAGAAAAAAAAAAAAACTCGTCGGAGAATAAAAAAAAAAGAAGAAGATGTCGTGGCAATCGTACGTTGATGACCACCTTATGTGCGATGTCGAAGGAAACCACCTCACCGCCGCCGCTATTCTCGGCCAAGACGGCAGTGTCTGGGCTCAAACCGCCAACTTCCCTCAGGTTTCTTCTTTTCTCTCCGCCTTCTCTGATCCCTCGTTCACTCGGATCTGATTTCGATCCCACCATCTCCGTTCAGGACTCTGAAGAAAAATTGCTATTTGTGTTTATATCAACAGAGTTGAAACGTAGTTAAACGTAGCTTCCATAGAAGATCCATGGGGTTTAAAAGTAAATGATGAATACAGTCTATTCTTTGAAATGTTTTTTTCAGTTGAAGCCTGAAGAGATCAATGGAATCAGCAAGGATTTTGATGAGCCTGGGACTCTTGCCCCAACGGGTCTATTTCTTGGTGGTGTGAAATACATGGTTATTCAAGGTGAACCAGGAGCTGTGATCCGAGGGAAGAAGGTAACTCATTCTTATCCATAAACCCTTGCTTGTATAGATCTTATGATAGAGAACTCATTTTACAATCTGTAGGGACCTGGAGGCGTTACTATCAAGAAGACCAATCAAGCCTTGGTCATTGGTATCTACGAGGAGCCCATGACTGGAGGTCAATGCAATTTGGTTGTGGAAAGGCTTGGGGATTACCTCATCGAGTCTGAACTCTAAACCGTGATCATCAGTTTCTGCTTATGCCAATGCCTATTTCATTGTAATTGGTTGTAACAACACAATCGATTTGATACGGTTTGTATTTGTGTTTTGTAATGGCATTTGATAATTATCTTTGTTGGCTTTTTCGATTTTTGTTCCTTCATAATTTTTATTTTTTTTAAATGGATCAGGGGTTTGATTAAAATATTTGGTCCGCAAAACGTTACAATGTCAGACAAAGAACCCTTGAATATTCAAATGTAAGCTAGATGAATTTACACGTAAACGATGTAAACTGGAGAAAATGATTTCTTGATTCACAAATATGCAGGATAAATTTATACAAACGATGTAAATAGATAGTACGTGTGGATCCCAGGCCGGTGGATCTTACACCGTGATTAGACCTCTGGACAGATTCTTCGTAGGGGTACGATAGTTAACTCAAAGACCGCCAATTTGGCCTTACAATTATGAGAGGCTGGCTCAAGGATTTGCAATACTTTCATTTGGCACTAATTCAATTTACTAACCCAAGAAACTATGTTTTATAATTCAAGGAGAAACACAAATCAAACTGACAACATCCATTGACTCATTACCATACCCGAACTAAAACGAAACGCATTATCAAAACATCAAATAATCCGAGGGAAAAAATCAGAAGTCTTGGTTTGTCTACTTCTCTGATGAGTTTGGTCCTCTCTTCTTGCCAAAGCCAACAACTGAGACACAACACAATTAAAAGCAAATATGAATCCAACAGTAAGTTCAGTTGTAGGAATAAAACTTTTTGATGCAAATTCATATTTACTAAGAAAAAAAAAAAGAACACAAAATGTATAGTGGAATCAATGAATGAAAATGTGGGTACAATTTTCACAAACTAGTATATGCATTGAATGGTAGTGTATCATATACCACGCTAGATAAAAAAAAAATACAAAATGTTGAATGCTTGGCAGAGGATTTGTAGAAGAATCTAAAATGGAATTCAAAATCAAACACAAATATATCATCTGAAACTATTATCTCCATCAAATATAGAGATTTTGAAACAGAAATGACGAATCACAGGTCCTACGATGTTAAGATGAGATAAGGAGACGCAAAACGATCAATAAAACTGTAATTTAAATTCAGAGTAATCTCAGCCTAATGAAAACAATAGTTCTCGCTCTACATCTATCAAATGATCGATCTGAGAATCCTACTGTATAAATCAAATCAGGAGTACAAGTAATTACCGGCGGTGACGAAACGGCGGTTGTGTTGCAGTCTCTTGTGAGCACGGCCACGAGGCTTCTTCTTCTTGTCCTGCTTCGCCACTTTCGGTGTCTGACCTCTCACCTTTCCCGCACGAGCCAATGAACCGTGTACCTTTCCTGCGATTGATTATGGCACGGAATCAGCAACATTTCTAAGGAGAGTCAATATTTATATATTAAGGAAACAACAAGTCGAGGAGAATCACCCATTGTCGATTAAAGAGAATCTTCTTGGCTTCTCTGGCTCTGCTGTTGGAGACGACGACGGCGCTAGGTCACACTCTTTTAGGGTTACGAATTCACTGTTGTTTATATATTGTTTGTAGTCGTTTGAAGAGCCTACAGTATATGGGTCCTGATGGATTTCATATGGGCCTTTAAAGAACCAATTGTGTATCGACCCCAAAACCAGTTTAGGTTCCAAAGTTTATCAGCTTTTGGTTCGAGGTTTTTTACTATCGAACCGGACTTTGCCCGTTCGACCGGGACATTAACTGTACAGTCAAAACCGGCAAAAACCTTCTTGAACCGGTTAATTCGATTTACGCATTAATGAATAAGCTCGTCTTGGGGATTCTAGGGTTTCCTCGTATAACTTTGCTTGAGTTTCAAGTTTTGTTAAGTTCAATATATTAATCAACTTCTATTAAGATTCATAAGGCCAAACCGTAACAGATATTGCAAGAAGGTATGGTACAGACTCTCAAAGAAAGATAACAAATAGATAAACTCATCTCTTCTCTAGAACTTAAAAGCATACCGAAATAAATTACCGAAATGGTTAAGTAATCAAAACAAGCAAAAGTCTTTTCACTTTCTGTCTTTCATCTAAAGATTCAACGAAAAAAAGCTGCAACAATACTCTTAAAGATAAGGGTTTGTGTGTGAGTACATCACCATATTTTTGTTTTACTCGTCTTCATCGATGACCTTGGTGCCCAAACCAGACAATCCTTCGGCTGGAATCTCAGCGACAGTTACAAGAGAGTAAAACTCTTCCTTGGCATCTTCATCATCGTTTCTCTTACGAGCAACACGGACTCTGACTCTCCTAGGAGGACCACGGATACCTCTGCTCCATATCTGCTTGTTGAGCTTGACATCTACTCTAACGTCCTTGGTTCCCATTGCTTTCAATGCAAACTTCCTGATTTCTTTGATGGCATTCGGTGCCTTCTTCTTGAATGTGCTGTTGGATACATTGTCAAATCAGATTAATTACTTATCTATTTCAAAAACAGAAATTCTAATGACGAAAACTAACAAATGAAATGTACCAGATTTACTAGATAACACTCACGTATGAAGATGAATTATCATGATCATTACTCATCTACACACTAAGATTCTTCTTCTACAAAACCTTCTAGAAAAGTTATCAACTTTTTGTTTTGACAGCTCATTATAAGTATGTCAAATTCTAAAAGATAAAATGTAACTGAACTCAAAGATAAGCATGAAATGTAATATTTTTCATCATCAGACATAACCAATGCACAGTAGTAACCAAACTAGAAGCATTGTTGAATCCGAGTAAAGCTATACACTTTTCACTAATCAAGAATCCTACATCGAATCAAAAGGCGTTCACATTTCAATATGAACGATTCTAATCTTAGATTTACCAGCTATGGAGGCGCCTGTGGAGATTGATAGTGTACTCCCTGGTCACGATCTCCTCCTTTCTTCCCTTTCCTTTCTCCATTTTCCTCAGATCTCTGTTCTCTCTCTCTCTTCAGAATGGAGTTGGAGACGGCACAGAGCGAGAAGATTAAAGACAGGGTAAGAAACCCTAATATAAAGCTTCCGTTATGTTATTTATATTATTTGGGCCAAAATAAAGTCTGATGGGCTTCAGATATGCCAAGTCAGATAGTCCATTCTCATCTTTGTTCTTGTAACGTTTTAGTTGGGGATTCTTAAGTCTTGTGTGTTTCAAGTTTCCAATTACTATTTGATTGTTTTTTATATTTTGATCTCATCTCATACTTTTAAGAGCTTTTTTTGTACTTTAATACAATTGCATTTGGAAAGCAAGTATTATCATTAATTACCTTCGGCACCGAAACAGACAAGTTCGTTGGACTAGAACAATTGAGGTTTTATCAAGTTGTTGATTTGATAAAATAGATCTAACAAAAGCACACAAGAAACATAATAAAATCTTCCAAGTTCTTTTGAAAAAGGATAATGAAAAGGAGCAGTGTTATACGATTCAACAAAAACAAAACAACTTAAGATAAAACATGTTCAGCAAAATCTTTTACTTCCAAAAAACATATTCTGGAAAAACATATTCTGGAAAAAGCTTAAGCTTGACGGTTTCTTTGCTTGGCACCGGACTTGGCAACCCTAATGCTTTTGCTGATGACACTGAGTCTAGCAAGAGCGAACTTCTTCAAGTCTGGCCTGTAGTAGTTGTCTACTACCTGAACGAATTTCATACAATAACCGGTTACAACTAAATTTATACATGTAAAGCCAAGATGAGTAGGCAAATATTAAATGTTTAGATGAGACAATATATACCAAAGATGAACATAAACAGATTCGTTACGAAAATGCCAAAACCCTAGTGTCATAGTTCATCTAACAATGGAGACTTAATGATCTTCCTACCCAAAATAAGTAAATATTCATGCTATGTTTACCATCAGATATATAGATGAACTATCCACTCACATGTACAAGTATTAAATTAAAGACCAATTGCAGATAAAGAGTATTGACAACAGGATCATTAACAATTAATTAAAACCCCATCTAGCACTGAAGCATAGGCATAGACAAAGAAACAAACATCAAAAGTAGTAGAGATACACATACCTGGTTAGCAACAGCCTTGGACATCCTGGGGAATTCCTTCTTCAAGATAGACTTGTTGACAGAGACCTTAGGCTTGTTCTGCTTCTTGGTCTTGGTGGTGGCGAGAACAACACCTTGTTCCTTGTCAGCTGGCTGGATGGTCACAGTCTTCTTGTTCGCAAGACCTGAATCCACGACCAAGGATTTTGAGACATAAGTCCACTTCAAGCAAGAAGTCAACTCAAATCATATATTAGAGAATCCAGAGACAAACCAATCAAGTAACCACATTTCTCATTCAGACACAACACAATCATTCAATAGTATGACCAGTCTAACTGAAGCATCCCATTTCGACACAATCATTATATATTCAAGAAACAAAGATCACACTCTTAAAATTACCAGAGTGCTTGTAGGAGTTAAGGTTGCAGAGGTTGTTCTTTTCTTTGCTGAACTGAACTTTAGCGTTTCCTCTTCCGAACTGTTTGACCAAGAAACAGTTGTTGGTCTTAACAATCTCCCATATCAATTGCCCTGGAACTGTCGCCATTTCCAAAACCTGAAACAAACCAAAATAGAAATGATACTAAACATCAACACTACAGACATGAACAGATCGATGTAAGAGCACGCCTAATCACAAGATCTTATCAAATCAGAACCCTAATGCTACAAAATTCAAGACAGATCTAACCAGGCAAGGATATTGAACGAAGAACAATTAAGAGATGATCTATAGACTCACCGTGAAATATCGCAGATAGAGATAGTGTGAAAGCTAGACTCGTGTGTGTTTGGTGGCGCCGGAGCTTGGTAAAAGACGAACGACTCTTTATATATGATGACACTCTAAAACAATACCCTAATTCATGTTACTAAAAGTCTATATTACCCCTAAACACTATTTAAATATCGAGAATGCCACTACAATCGAGACAACATATTATGTTCGTACATAAATAAAATAATACTAGATGATAGCCCGCGCACATGCGCGGGATGAAATTTTTATACCAATATTTATTCATTAAATAGTTTTTAACATTTTGTAATACTACAATATTTATCGATTATAAAATGATGAATATAAATGTTGGTATCTTAAATCATCATAGGTCTGGACGTTTGAGACTTCGTCGGGGTTTTGGTTTGATTGAGACGTATTTTCAGATTTTGGTATTATTTTCATAAATCCTATTTGAATTTTACTAATTATCGGATTGGATTCGATTTGGTCTTCTCAATTCAGATTAGATTGAATTGTAACCAATATCTGAAATCATCCCAACAAATATTTTTTAAACACTAAAAGTTGGCAAAAAATTCAAAATATTTAAACTATTAATAAATCTAATTTAAAATTAGTTAAATTATCTAAACAAACTAAAAGATATTAAAAAAATCAAATAAAACAAACTACAAAAATCTTTCGAATACTATAATTTGTATCTACTAATTTCAAACCTTTTCACTGAAATTTTTAAATTAACATATTTATAATATGAATATCTACTAATGATACTTCATATTCGTACGATTTATGATAATTTGTATCTTGTTTGAAAAAAACAAAGTTAAACCATTGATCATAAAATTTTCAATGTGGGATTTTACTATTTTTAGTTATTTATGGTCGTTTTAAAAAATTAAAAATATAACCTATAAGAAAAAATTTAATTTTTTTACTATATATTTAATGTGATTGTTTAATTTATTTTAATAATTTAAAATTAAACAAAAAAAGAGAGAGGACACAAAAAAATATGTATTATTCATAATCATTAATTACATATATATGTTAATCATATTAGGTAATTCCGTAGCTTTTATTTAAGGAAAGAAAATATATTGTTTTATACCTAGTAGAATTGGTCTCTTAAAAAATGTCTATATATTATAGTTCTAAATGTAAGAAATTAAATGTTACATTATTTCATTCCTAGCAAAGTTGGTCCATTAAAAAATTAAGGCTGAGAAGCTCTGTGAGCTTGACACGTAAGCATGCTCTCCAAGGTTGTGCATTTATGAATGCTTCAGGATTAATATATAGAGGATATGCGAATAAGTATAACAAAAATTACATATAATTCGTCAAAAAAAAAAATTACAAATAACCTTTATTCAATAACAAAAAAATAATTTGTCATATATCTCAAATTTGAGTCTTGAAAAAAAACTAATAAACAAATGTATATGTATTACTTTTAGATCTATTTACATATATAAAATATAAAAATGATACTTCTACAAAACTAGATTATTAAATATATAAAAGAGAAATTGGACTCTATAACTACAAAAAAAAACTCAAATTAGCTAAGTAGCCAAAATTCCCATCTCTCTCTTCCAATCTCTCCCTATCTCTCTCTACTCTCTCTCTTAAAATCTAATTTCTTTTTTCTTTATGGCTATTTGACAAATAACCCCTACATAAAAATATGTAATAGCTTAGGTCATAAACACTTGTGGTAGCTTTTCAAAGAATCGATCTGCCAAATAATATGCACGGGAAAATAAAAAAGTCCATCATGTCAGGACACAACAATAAACTCTTTGCAATTACTATCTAACTAGATAATAACCGTGCGCATGCGCAGAGTGAATTTTTTAAATTAATATGTGTTCAATTTTAATATTTAGTAATATTATAATATTTATTAATTATAAAATGATGAACATAAATATTGGTATCTTAGATATGTTATATGTCTGGGCATTTAGGGATTCGTCGGTTTTGGTTCGATTGATTCAGATTTTCAAATTTTTGGTATTATGCTTTTTAGACTCATTCAGGTTTCATTAGTTATTGGATCAGTTTTGGTTCGGTTCCTTCCAGATTCGGTTTGGATCGAATTGTAACCAAAATCTGAAGTCATCCCAAAATTTTTTTTTGAAACCTCAAAATTGACAAAACAATTGTTAAAATATTTAAATTATTCGTAAATCTAATTTAAAATTAGTTAAACTATCTAAACTAACTAAATAATATTCAAAATAAAAAATAAAACAAACTACAAAAAATTTTAAATACAATAAATATCTAAATTACCTTGATATATAATAAAATGTTAACATATTACCAATTTCAGATATCTTTGGAACTAGTTCGGATTTCGATTCAGTTCAAATTATAACCAAATCCCATAGTTCGGATTTCGATTCAGTTCAAATTATAACCAAATCCCAAAGTACTAAGATCATAAATCTTGTTTGGATAAATTATAATAGCTACATCGCGTATTACAGAGAAATAAATATTAGACGAATGATCAAATCTCCATTCTTTGAACAAACTCAAAAGGATGTGACTGGACTTGTCATGATATTTCATTAAAATATTTTTAGAAATAAATATCAAAGATAATTATTTAATTTGAATGAAATAATATATATATATATAGTTCTTCTAATATTAAAAATCACTTTGATTTGAAGAAGTGTAATTATCGGATTGTCAGGACCAAATAACATATTAGAAACTAACTATTTAAAAACTATTTTGTATATATTAGAGTAAGCACATAAACTAAAACTAATACCTTTTGTTAATTTACAATCATGTTTTTGGTAAATAAATCAAAACAACCATTTTATTTACTTTATGTTGTATATAATTAAATGTTATTGATATTGTCATATATATATATATATATATATTATATTTAATTTGTATTTATTATTGACACTTTCTACTCATATGATTTTATTAATATTTGTATATTTTTCTCTAACAAAAATTTAAATAAAACACAAAAAAATTTAATGTGAGATTATTCCAATACGAATTCTAAAATGAAAATATTAATATCTCACTAAATGTTCACTGGAAATTTTGAAATTAACATATTTATATTTTCTATATAGTATATAATTTAATTTAAATGATATTGATATACATATATATAATATGAATATCTATTACTGAGACTTCATATTCAAATGATTTATAATCATTTGCATCTTGCTTGAACAAAAAAAAAGTTAAACTATTGATCAAAAGAATTTAATCTGAGAGTTTTACTATTTTTTGTAATTTATAGTCGTTTAAAAAAAATCTAAATCATCTACTTAATTTGATTGTTCAATTATTTTTAATAATATAAAATTAAACAAAAATAGAAAAGTATCAAATATGTATTATTCATAATCATTAATTGTCATATATATGTTAATCATATTAGGTAATTCTACAGCTTTTATTTAAGAAAGAAAAAAACTATTCTTTTATACACTAATAACTAAGTTGATAGTTGGCTTAATAAAAATTATAATTATATGGACCAACTTATTTTATAAGGATTCTGAAAATTGTCCTGGTGATGACGCATGACTACGAAAACATGTTGTAATGCTTTAGGATTGATCTATATCCATATAGGGGATTTCTATACTTTTATAACAAAAACAATAAAACAATTGTTCACAAAATTTTCATTGTAAGACTTTTAACAGTTTCACTATAAGAAAACTAAGCCTTTACTAGGAAATTTTACTAGGAAAAATCTTCCTCGTAAAATTACTAAGGCCTTACTTCGAGTTTACGAGGAAAGCAAATTTCCTCGGAAGATCCTCGAAAAATTACGAGAAAATGTTTCCTCGTAAGACCTTAGTAATTTTACGAGGATCTTACAAGGAAAAAGTACTTTTCCTCGTAAAGCCGTAGTAAAGACTTTCCTCGTAAATGCATAGTAAAAGATTACTACGAAATTAGGAGGAAACTGTTTATTACTACGAAATTAGGAGGAACTGGATAGGAAATATCGAATTTAAATAAAAAACGTGTTTTGTACCTACTTTTCCTAGCAATTTCCTAGTAAATGCTTAGATTCGAAAATTTCTATAAATACCACCTTATGTGATTCATTTGAAACACACCAAAAAAAAATCAGCTATAAGCTTGATCAAACACAAAAAAATGTCCGGTCCGGGAAATATTTTCGAGTTGCGGCAGTGGATGTATTCACACAGAGATAATAACGGGAGGGTGACGAACGAATTTCTGGAAGTGTTGGAGACGTTTATGCATCAAGCAGATTCTACACCATTCACGCAGGAAAGTGGTAAGATGTTCTGTCCTTGTCGGAAATGCTGCAATAACAAATTAGGCCCTCGTGAAAATGTTTGGAAGCATTTAATAAATAGAGGTTTCATGCAATATTATTATATTTGGTATCAACATGGAGAAGATGCTAGTTGTAGGAATGAAGGTAGCAGTAGTAATCAGGTTGAACCGGTTGATCATTTGCGTAATGAAGGTAGCAGTAGTTATAGTTATGATCATCACCAAGAGGAACAAATGGTAGATTGTGATAGGGTTCATGATATGGTAGGTGATGCATTTGTAACTCATGAT